>JAECUM010005181.1:0-165478 GCA_016617855.1 Megalonaias nervosa | reverse complement strand
TGAATGAGGTTCTCCGATGACAACCATATTAATAATATTTATAATAATTATTTAATTACAGCAGCAGGCAGGGTGAATGACAAAAATTGAGTGACCCGACGAGTAAACTAAACGCACTATGACAGAAAAAACAAAAAAGTCAAAAATAAAAATAACAAAAATGAGTTAACCCAAACGATTTATTATCCGTTTTTCAAACTATACGGTAATAATAAAAGTTAGGAGATTCGGTTTAGTGTTATTGACCTTATTTTTCAGCCTCTGTAGGAACATTTATGTTTTAGACAAATTTGCTCGAAACCAATTTGTAGGGTTCACCCTGCCTGCTGCTCATGGATGTTTTTAACTTTCTTAAAGTGCTTTGCAAAAGATTTTAGCGTAAATTTCTAAAACTTATTGCTTTCTAGTGCTCTGAGTGCTTCTTAGTAGTTCCTAATACTGTCCAATAGTAAATACATGCTCTTTATTTGTAACGAGAGTAACTTAATGCAGAGATTCGAATCAAGGAAACTGATTGTGATAGATAAAGAAAACAGTCTTACCAAATTAGAACTCTTTGCACACAATTAAAATAATACTTTCAAGATATGTCAACTATTTTACTCTCCACTGTATCTTAAATATATTTTGAAGAAAAGTTTTATTTCTTCCTTTTTGCTTCAGTTCACCAATAAAACGGAGCCTAGACAGAGTTGTCTTTCCTGATGCTCAAAATAAGTTTGTATCTGTTACTGTCCGTGTTGACAATATTTATCGATTTATTTAGTAACATTCATATTGTCTTGGGTAATTTAATGTTCTACAATGTTCTTAGTGCCCAAGTCCGTTGGAATGCTGGCTGATTTGGACCATGGGTGATTTGGCCCAAATTACGGAGTGATTCGGACTGTGGAAAAGTACTGTAAGAAAAACAAAGGAACACACATACTTGAATTATTTTAGTAGTTATTACTGTTTTCGCAACATAGTCAGAGAATGTAAAACAAAGATGTTCATCTTTTAAAATGACATAAGATAGTTTTCAACAAATTTCTAGCTGAAATCAGAACAAAATATATATGAAGATTTAGATTGTTTACAACTTTGTCCTCCCTTTTAGTTGTATTTTCCCCCAAAAGGAAATAAAAAATTTGTTACAGAAGAATTTGGAATTGATATATCTTTGGGTTTTTTTTATTTGTTTTCATAAATTTTTAAAAATACCGTATCCAATTTTAGGTTTCAAGGCTCGTATTCCTTTGCCTTCAGGCATTTGGACTAGTTTAACTAGTTTACATGCCTTTTCCCTTTCGTTTTCCGATTTTCTACTCGTCAGTGACAATCGGCCCTGCATTTCGTTGGAGTTTGATGTTGTTTTTACTTTTTGCCCCTTTTATGAAGTGCAGATGAAGTTACAATTGTTGATCGTGTATATAAAACCCGCTTCTTTTTCTGTTTGTGAACGAGTAAAATATTCGTGGTTCGTTTTCTGTTTAATAAAAAAAAAGGATTTGTGTTTTGTTTTTGGTGCGTACGCTAATATACTCTCTCTCTCTCTCTCTCTCTCTCGTAAGATCTAGAAGCAGTAAAAAAATCTTAATTTTAATATATATATATATATATATATATAACCTTATATATATATATAACTCTGCTATATATATATATATATATATATATATATATATATATATATATATATATATAGTTACTGTATGGACCATGCTTTCACGTTGTTTTTTCCCCAGCAATTTGCATGCAATTAAATGATTCAATGATTCAGTATGAATGTACAGAAAACAAATAATATGATATGCTTTAAATAAAGATTAAAAAAGATATTTAATCTTTCAACAGGATAAAAACAGCTATTTTCGTTACAAAAAGTCTTAGTGCATGAACCCTGTTTCATATTTGTTTTTTTTTTGCCAGTGTTCATAATTTTATTATTTCCCAATAAAATAAACTATTTAATTGTGTATACATTTGAATAAGTTGCTTTAAATATTAGTTCACTAATAAATTACCGATTCATAATAAACAGTCTTACGTTATTTCATTTCATTGTATATAACAACTCCATTGTCACTCGTATTATCGGGGTTTTATTTTTGTCTTACTTGTATATTTAAACTGCTCAACGTACTTGGGAAATAATGAGAAATATTATCTTTAAAAAACAAACTTAAATGTCACATTTAAACCCTGGATGAAACTTAATAATATTTCGCAAGGTCCTAATCAGCCTGAAATTTGGGCCAAATCAGCTAGAAATCTGGTCCGAATCAGCCAGTGATTTGGTCCGAATCATGCCTGGACCGAGTAAGCCATGGTCCGAATCTGCCTGTTGCCAGTTGACGTAGCTAATCCGAGTTTGAACAACGCATTGTGATAATCCCGGAAATGGCTAATAAGCCAATCGGAAAAGTCGTTTGTTTTGAACGCCGCCAAATTCGATGCAATCCATCAACAATGGCTGATTCTGGAGCTTTAGAAACCGTTAATGAAGACGGTACTTATCCTGCCTAACATTGTCTTTTGCGTTATGATCAGCATTATTTTTTGCCTCACTCACCATGTGGAACTGTAAAAGTTGCATTGTGATAATCAGAGTTTAAATTTTCTGAATATATGCACACGGTATAATTTAATGTTGCCATACAGTCGAGTTTTTCAGGGACAGAGTAACGTACCCCTTTTTAATATACATATCTTTTTGTTTTTTTTTTTTACTTTTAAAATGCATACACCTTTAGAGGCTTACTGTTTGTATGCAAGATATTCGTCCAGAGAACCAACTACCATTTGCGTGGAGTCCACTTGTCGAAATAAATTTGATTCATGAGGGTTACTAAGTCCTACAATGTAAGACACAGCACATGTTTTTGTTTAAGTGCTATGTCTTACTATCCAAATAACTGCCTTGCATAGCCTGTTCTGATGTCGGTTGACATTGGAACGGGTAGTCAAAGTTTCAGGAATGTCTCACACTTGACAGCCTATATCAACACTCTTCCACTAATCTATGTGTAACTAATATACTTACTGTGTTGTCTTTATCTTGGTGGAGTCAAAATATGACACTAGCAAATGGATGCATTTTCATGTTCCGTTAACATACATTTGAATTTGTTGCAATGCGACGGTAGTTGAGGTACGCCGAAGTATGTTCAAGTAGGTTCGTTTGGGGGGGATATCTTTCTTGAACAAAACGAAACGTTGCTTACAGTTCAAATAGGCAGAATATATTTTTATTCATTTCGTTAAAGAATAATATTTCAACTTGACTTGATTTCGACATTCCCAGCTTTCATCGCTTTCCAGCCAACTGAAATGTAGGCCAACAAAACTTGAAAACAGGCTCATTTCAGGGCTCGAAATTAGTGGTAGTCTGCTAGCCCGAGGCTAGTAGATTTCCTGTCGGACTAGTAACTTTCATAATGTTAATAGTCCCATGGGCTAGTAAGTTTACGCCATTCCCTATTTAAAGTCATGACTTCAGCAGGTGTACAGTAGAATCAAAGCAGTGACCATTGTAAACACAGTCATAAAATATTAGCATGAGAAGATGAAGTCAATATCTGCATCGGAAAGGTGCGTTTTTATAAGAAGAAGCCATCCGATTTTGTGCATTTCGCTTAACAGCACCAATTATGGTCCCGTCATTAACAACGGAAGTTTGGTAATTGATCCTAATTAATCTGATAATGAATTAAATGAAAAATGACATGGTATCACACTTTATTCACTCGACCACAGTAATAAACTACAAAGCTGTATACCACACAAAAGAACACAGCAAAAACTTTTCAAAGAAATTAAAGTTTGCATGTTTGTTTGATTAAGGTTTTTTATTTTTATTTTTATTTTTTTATTTATTTATTTTTTTGCTCGCTAGCCAAACGCTCCAACCGTCACAAACGGGAAAATACATATTTTACATTTGCATTGAAATAATTGCAAGAAATCGATCAATATATTACAATTACTTTATTGACACATCCTTTCCATACAACTACTTTTTCTGTGATGGTAAGAATAGATTTTATATTTTTTTTCCCTTACAAGAATGAACAAATAATTGAATACATGTGGATATATCCAAGCAGAATGCCATACATTTGTTGGGAATTAAAATCTCTGAGCACGGGCATCTAAGATTTGAAAATTTTCCGCCTTATTATTAATTTGAACAATACATGGAGGTCCGATTAATTAGGAACAATTACCAAACTTTTGCTATTAATGATGAGTCCGTAATTGGAGCTGTTATATATAATGCGCGGAGTCAGATGGCTTTGTTTGATGGGAACATACCTTTTCCAAGCTGAAATGAACATTATCTTCTGATGCTAATATTTTGTAACAGTGTTTACAATAGCCACTGCTTTGATCCTGCAGAACAATCGCTGAAATCAAGTCTTTATCAGGGAGAGGCCATGAAATTGGGGGGGGGGCAAAGGCACGTGTTTTGAAATGTGTTTCTTGCTCTGACTTTCATATATAAAGGACACTGTGACATTCATTTTCTTACTTTAAAAAATTCGCGTCAGCTATACTGTAACATCTCATATTTCAAAACGAGACATAATTCCCTCCTTATAAGACAGGCAAAATGTGGCGTTTTATAGAACGTGTTCAGCTACCGGAAAAAAGCAAAAGTTGAATAAAAATGACATAAAAGAGAGGAATAATTCTTATGATAGGGAAAAGCCTAATCAAACATTTCAGGAGACATGGACAAAAGACAGGGAATGGCTGAATTATGATGAAGAAAAGAACATTATGCGGTGTAACTGGTGTACGGAATTCGCAGAAACAAACAGAGAAAACATCCAGTTTTGTTGCGGGTTGCTCGAACTTTAAAACTGATTAAGTAAACGTACATGAAAGCTGTGGGCAACAGAAAAAGAATTCAGGGAGAAAAGCAGCTATGCAGATACCACCAAAAGAATCGACCGCTGGTAAAATCTTGGAAAGTTTAAATTGGAATGTGTTTGAACACAGGTGCTCGACGCGAGCTTGATGTTCAGAAAAAAACCCAATAATCTGAAGGAAATAATCATAGAGTGACAAAAATACCTCAGATTACCCCCATGATCTGTTCTGACATAGGATCCTGTCTATCATACTATATAAGAGAGAAGGTCAGTAACTTCCAAATATTTCGTTCCACCCATGACCCTCGATTTCCTTCTGCTATTTCCATCTTTAAAGGCATATGACCATATTTTATGGCTTGTTTTACTCCTGATATATTTTTCTATTCATCAAGCCATCATTGACTTTTCTGCTTTGCACCAAACTGAAGTTACATGTTCCGAAACATACGAATTTCATGAATTCTGGCACAACGTTGCGCTCAGGTGACAACCTGTGAAAAGAGTTATGGTAAAGAACCGAAGACCCTTCACTGATTTTGTATGGATGTGTCAGCTGGATGAGATGAAAGGAGTTGATGTTGGCGAGACTTACAGGATTGATAAACAGGTTGTTACATTTACTCACTACATGGCTGGAAGTGAAAAGCAGAAATTTGTTTTGGTGGAGCATTTCCCGCCAATGCTTGTTAGTGCAAGTGTGGATGCTGATGCAGTGGAATTGGAATGGGACATATTAAAGAGTTTAGTCTACAGCAAGTAGATGTACATTCAAATACATGTATTTAAAAAAATAAATCAGAGGTTTTGGAAACGCTTATTTACGTGTATTTGGACACAAAGTTTTGATCTGGGACGCAGAAAATCACCCATGAAGGAGTCCTCCGTACGCATACAAATAGCTGGGCGGCAAAATTCAAAGACTTGCCAGTCCTACTTCAGCCACTTGCTGAGTGGGAGAATGTGTTGATTAATTGATCATTTTAGCTGTGTTGATATTTACAATGACAGAATTCAGTGGTTAAAGACCCACAGATGTGCCTGCTGTATTTATAAAAGTACATCAAAAGAACACTATGCAATAGCTGGATGTCAAGTTCAAAGACTTCGACTAGCTGCTTGGGTGGGAAAATGTGATACTTACAATGACTGAATTCAGAGACAGAAAGACCCTGAGATGTACATGTGGTTACTATAAAAGTACGTCAGAACTTAAGTTTCCGTTGTTGTGCTCATTTCTGAGTGTAGCCAAATAAATAGTGCATGCAACCTCGAAATCAAAATGTCATTTGCAAATTTGGATAAGTATTTTGGGGTTAACGGCAAAATGCCAAAAATTTTAATGAGACTCAGAAGAGTGCTAAAGTTGCTAAAACTGATAGTTTGGATGGGAGAGTAGCCAAGTGTACGAAAGTGTGTGATGCCTGGCTTAGTGTTTGGAATAAGACCATTTGTTGGACTGACAAAATTCAGTCTCACCCTGAAGGACAAACAAGAGTTACACTGCTGTCGGGTTATTCTGCACCTATAAGGTCACCAATATTGGCACAAAACGCATGCCGAATTTGACGAAAATAAAATTCTGCAATGCTTACCAATTGAAAAGCGGCAATTGTCACCAGAATATTCTGTTCAAAATAATATTAATTTTGGACAAACGGGATACCACCCCTATTTATTTTTGTACACTTTATGAATATCACTTTCCTTAATTAAAGGACGGTCGTTCTTTCTTGATAAAAATTGGATTTTCAACCAAAACAACACTTGATCCAGTGTTTACAGAAATGACATATCAATGTGCAGAATTAACAGACATGCAGAATAGGCTGACACGGTTGTACATGTCAGTGTTATAAAGAATGTGGAAATTAAACTCAATGGCAACCAACAGGTTTTCTAACCTAAGTTCAACATTTTCTGGGAGAGGACTGCAACTTTTGCTGGTGGGACTCCTATTTTTACCAAAATGTGAGTCCAGGACTCCTAATTTTAAAATCCTAGCGAGACCTCTGATAAATACAAGAAACATCATTGATGCCAGATTTATTAAAAATTCTTTATTTAGCATAGTATCTTGATTACAAAAGGTAACCATTTAAAGAAAGCTTTTAAAAAGAATTTAATATAAACATTATTTAAGTACTGACATTACATTTTTCTTTATGTAAATTTATTCAGATTAATATTTTCTTAATGTATTCTGTTATCTTGCAATTAGAAAGACATCTATGCTTTGACTTGGCCCACAGTTGTAAAATGATGTGCTGCTATTCTGGCATTGATTGACCTGACAATCCTGACAATCCCAGCCCACTCTGCTGATGCTGAGAGGGGTTTGTCAGAGATGAAAATGGTGAAGAGTGACTGGAGATCATGTTTGTGACCTTGGGTTCTGTCCTACCTACTCTTTATAATGTTCCATACAAATGACATTCCAACATATGATCCCTCACCAGCAGTACATAAGTGGAATGTTTCAGGGAGACTGATAAGGAGACCAGAACAAACCCCATATGGACCCAGAGTGCAGGTGGAGGACGAGAAAGGACACCTGGGTCCCTTTCTGGAATTGGGTCCAGATTATCTTGAGAAACAAGAAATGTGAATTGACTGATTGATGATTTAAAGCAGGATTTGATTTATACTTCTGTACTTCTGCATTTCATATGATAATGCTATTTATGAATAATATTTTTGTTGTTGATCTCAATACAAGTGTGTGACATTGTTTTGTGGACAGGACTAGTAAAGATTTGGCAGGACTAGTAAATTTCTCAGCATACTAGTCCTTCTGGCTGGAAAGAAATTTGTGTTAAATTCAAGCCCTGCATTTCTTTTGTGAGAATCTGAATTTATTAGAGAAAAGACATCAGGGAAAGTAAAGTCTGACAAAAACATTATAACTTTACTTTGTAGAAAAGCGTCATTCTTGGTTGCCAGTTGTGTGTGATATTTCTGAAAATTTGACTTTCGTTACACTGTTAGTTGGCATCAAAACACGCTACACAGCACTGTTAGTTAAACAGTAAGACCCATCACTCACCCAGAAGAAAAATATCGGGGTGATGTGTCTTATGTTGTAGGACTAGAGGGTTACTATATCCTACGATGAAAGACATCTCCCTAGTCCTACAATGTAAGAAATCGACCCTGATATTTCTGCTTTGGGGGTCGAGTAGTCTTACAGTGTAAGACATCGATCCTGATATTTTTGTTTTACTGTCCAAATAAGGGTGCTGTGTAGCATGTTCATATGTCAGTTAACATCGGAACCATAAGTAGCAATATCAAACCATTTTTTTTTTTAATTAATACAGATGACACTTATTATAAGCAATGGAAAAGCCTGTCTGAGACAAACACTGATGCAGATTTCATTTTCATGGCTTAAGGCTATGAAAAGTTATTAGAGAATGAACTTGCCTACTGTCATGAAAACAGTCTTGTCAAAAATTTCATATAATACCTTGATTTGTTTCATTAATTTTTTTTTTTACTTATAGAGAAACTTACCTACCTTAGCTAATAATTTCTAGACAATTCTGTCTATAATCATCGATGAGTTGGTATGTATACACCACCTCATTAATTTATGTTTTATATGTTAAACCAGGATGGGTATCAGGAACCTAAAAATACAATGTATGAAATCAAGAAACAAGAAAAAACAATTCGTTACATGTACATAAGGAATAATTAAAGTCCTCTCAGTTTAAATAGTAGTACTTTGAACCTAAAATGTTTTTTGAATACTATCACAGCATGTTATTATTTAAACTGTTTAATAGTTTTGAACACATGACATGCTAATTATCCATTGATACTTTGGTAAACTGGTAATCAATCAATGAATTGTTTGCAGTCAAAGACCTCTCCATCTATGAAATTACCTTGCACACACTATGTGGCTTTGATTATTTTTTCCATATTTTGATTCTTATGACTTGGGTACCTATACTCAAACAGTTCAACTATAGCAATCCCTCGGTCTAAATGATATGTCCTTCAGTATAAGGTCACCCCACTTGTAACATCACTTTCATGGCTCTCATGCACAGCAATATAGAGAGGGACCAATGTGTGTGTGTGTGTATGTATATATGTGTATATATATATATATATATATATATATATATATATATATATATATATGTACCCATCTACCTACAAATAAATATATAATGGTGTACATATGATACTTAATTGTGATATTACTTTTCCATAGTACCCCGCATCTTCTCCATCTTCTGTGAATTTATGCCTTAACCTTTTACCCACAATTATTGGCATTTCTGGTGATGATAAGTAGAGTTGTTATTGTGTAAGCATGCATTACTAGTGTTTTAATATTTGCAGTTAGCTCTTCAACTGTTAGTTGTGCTCGTTTACCACCGACTGTTTTTGAAAAATTGAATACATTTGCATCCCCAGTGGTTTGTTTAAGGATTTCTTTGTGAAATCTTAATTGTGCTTTTAGAGCCTTTATTTTGTATGCATTTGACTTGAATGATATAAGAGCTGTGTCAACTTGGTCTGGTGACTGCCACAGTCCATACTAAATGATCTCATGAGTCATCTTTTCTTGTTCTCTCAGTTTCTTCTCCCTTGCAGATTCATGAGCTTTCCATTGTTCATTTATTCTTTCCAACCTCTTCCTTTCTGTTTCATCTCTTTCCTTAAGCTTATTCCTAACTACAGCAACTTCTTTTCTTGCTTCAGCCACATATTTTTTGATTTCTTCTTTTGTTTTTTTCCCCAACCATTCTTTTGTTTTGTTGAGAGAGAACATGCCATAAGCTTCAGTTGCTAATGTGCCAGTATGTGGTTTAAATGTAATAGCTGATCAGAGTAGGCAAATACTTTTTCACAATACTTATTGTGCTTCTCAACACTTTTTCCAACTTCCCTTAGGTCTGCTGAAACAGCTGCAAATATCCCTCCAGAGAGGAAATCTGAGAATTTTCTTGTGACATACTGAGCCAGAGCTGACAGAACTACTCCAAGGATTGATTCACAGTCATTATCATATTTGCTGGTTTCAACGAGACAGCTGTACATATGATCTTCTTTTGCTACTACATTATCACCGAATGGTCTTATGCAACCACACATAAAGTCAACAACATTGTCAGCTGCATCCTGTAGACCATTTTTGAGCATGAAGTAGTATTTGTCCATGTCAAATATGTTAATTGTCCTGTTTACAAGAACATTCCAAAATGGTGTACTAATGAACTTTGACACTAAGCCTAAAGCCTTACAACCAGCAATGTAAAATGTACATTCAGATCATGTAATACAGATTTTGTCAATCTGTTAAGGTCATAATTTTCAATGAAGTTAATCATCATTTTATGCAGCATAAAAACCTGAGGAGAATTATGAAATAATATATTAAAAGGATTTCCTCTATACGGTATTAGTTTAAGTAATTTAATTTTTTTTCCTTGAGGTAGTCTTATATGATGGTTACAAACTGCAGGTGACAACCGGGTTTTTCATCTTCCTCACGTGCAAACGCTTTGCAGGCTGTCCTAACCAATCTTGTTATACCTGATTCACCATGTTTCAGAATAGGTGGGTCTGTTACTGGGGGCTGATCCTCCACTTCGAAAACTGCTGCAGCTGATGTTTCTGCAAAATGTACAAGTGAATGAAGGCCACAAGAGAAGTTTAAGAGCTGTTCACAGACTGTTGACTTTCCTCATCCAGTTGATGGTAGCTGTGGATAGTATATTGCAGTATTGAAGACCTAAACTTCTCCAATAACTCACTGAACTTAAGTACTGGCACAGTCAGACATTGTACATTGTATATTTGTCAGTATCTCTCTGGAGAACTTACTATCTGCTTCTTGAGCTGAGGCATCTATATCTAACAGTATTTCCTTTAGTGTCTGAAGCATATCTTTGCCTCATTTGATAGTAAGATATCTCAGCCCCAGTGTCCTTCCTTGTCTCTAATGTAATATCCACCTATTTTGTTTCCATACTTTGAAGTCTCATCTGTGTATAAAAAGTTGGGCAGACAGTCTGCCTGTTTGTTTATCATTGAAAGAACAACAGCTATAACATCACAAACATGTTTTGTGCTGACATGGTGTTCCAACAGCCATAGACAAATTTCTGAAGCTTGGGAGAAAATACGTTCTTTTCCAGATCATAAATACATACTCTTTCATTTTCATACTGATTCAAAATATCCCTCAGCCAATCATTTTCATCTCTGAAATCTTTCATTTCTGATGCATTGGCAAGAAGGATGGGGTGAAGTTCATGCCTT
The DNA here is from genome assembly GCA_016617855.1 of Megalonaias nervosa. NCBI lineage: Eukaryota > Metazoa > Mollusca > Bivalvia > Unionida > Unionidae > Megalonaias > Megalonaias nervosa. The sequence goes on along the minus strand of JAECUM010005181.1, from coordinate 154,334 downwards.
TTCAATGGAAAAGGGTTGTTTATGGTTCAGTGGTAATTATTATTTGGTCGTCTTTCTTTGCCAACTGAAGTTTCTAGCTGAGAATCAGCTTCATTCATTTGCTACAGTTCCCGTTTAAATCCCTGGTTTCAGTCAAATATTTGGTAGGGGATTATTAAGAATCCTTTGCCCAGTTAGAACTTAAAGATTCATTGTTGCAAAATCAAGTGGTATATGTGACCATTATTTCAAGTTTCAATGACTTTGTTAAAATTATGTGGTAAAGGTTCATTCATTATGTACTGTTTGTGTTTCAATAATGAAACTTGATAATTGGATGCATCTCTTTTACTACTACACACTTAAAACCAGTGGTCACCATGACCCACATTTTATGCTTAGCTGACATGAGTTAAGAGGGGGCCCGAGTGGCCGAGTGGTCTAAAGTGCTCTCCGTTACTGATCACTGCCATCTCACCTCTGTCTGCGTGGGGTCGATTCTCGGATTCGGCGAATGTGGATATGTGAGAAAGCTTGCCAGTAGCTTCTCATGGGTCGGTGGTTCTTTCCAGGGATTTCCCGGTTTCTTCCTCTACCATTAATACTGGCCACCATGTATAGCCTATCGTGTGCTGAAAAATGGCGTTAAGCCCTACAACAACAACAACAACAACATGAGTTAAGTATTGTGTTTATGATCATGTATGCTTGGCCTATTTACATCCTAGGCTACTCAGAAGTCCTTTTTTGACCTATTCAGTTGGATGTAGGAATAGCTATGTCTATTTAATGTCTAACTTTCCATATTAATGATTCAGTATTGTATGATATATGTTACTCTCAGTAGGTTAATTATGTATTTTATATGTGAATGAATATAGAAATTTGATGAGTGGTCAGTATGTTTTGTGCTTTTCATGCTAAATCTGGCTGTAGTGGCTAATCAAGGCAATTATTGATGCATTAATTATTTACTGCTAGCTGTCAAATCAGGGTTTCTTCAAACTTATGACTTTCATCCATCTGACTTCAAGGGGTCGACAGCGATAACAGGTTGTGAAGCAGATTTTAAGAACAATGATTTTAAAAAGAAATGCTAATAAAACAACAGTGTTCTCAAGTTTTTATCAGTTCATTATAATACATTCATTATGGTACGTGTACTTCTACTTTAATATCATAGAAAAGAATGTTCTGGATTAATTATTTTAAATGACAGTAGTTACTTTGGCATGTAGGCAAATAGGTGGTGGGTAAGTACAGGGTTCTCCAGAATGCTAAAATCTGCATAAAAGTACTCACACTTTTCATTTTTGGATGCATGAAAATTCTGACAGCGGAGTTCTCTATATGGGAGCTTTTTTTTGTAAAATTCTGTTTTATTTCATCCATTTTTAAAACACAAGTAGCAATCATGTAGTGTGCAAGTTATTCAATAAAGTTCAGGTGATTTTAATGGGGTTAGGTGAAGCCGCATAGGTTAGATTTTAGCTGACAAGGAGGTAAAGACACCTGCAAATATATTGTTGGTACATAATGATCATTTTAACCAAAAGGCTACAGTACTCTGCAAAGTTTTAACCCATCATACAGGGGTCAAGCTAGACTTGAATTTTAGGGAGAAGTGACTTCTCTGTTTTGACAGAACAGGGAGAAGTGAGAGCAAAACAGGGAAAAGTGGATGTGAAGCAATAAACGAAATATATATATATATATATATATATATATATAATGTGTGTTTTCTTATTTGAATTATGGCCTCTATTTCCCAGTATTTATATTATTTGCATTTAACATTGGATTTAAGCAATACTTTATTTCCAAGTAGAAAATTTTCTGAGTTATTTTGGCCATATAACTTTAAAGAGAATAATAGAAACTACATTGTAACAAATTTTAAATGAGTAACCAGATTACATTATTTTAATTGCAAGTTAGGAAGAATGCTTAATCAACTACCTTGATCAATTTTAAAAGAAAATACTTTCTAAAAGTTCACAATAGTGGCACTTTGAAAGATTTCTAAATGTGTTTGAAACATCCCATGTACCATATGCATGAGGGCAAATGTACATGTCTTCAGATCATACTGTTCATCCTAATTTCTTTGTTGCGGATGAAACATTACCGTAACTATTCATCCATAACACACTAAAATGCATAAAATTACAGACATGGCTCCTTTATGGTCGGTATATGAACTAAACCCTTCTTTCCAACTGAATCAACACAGACATGTGAATGCATCTATTTTTAAAAGGAGGGGTTTTCATAATGTTACCACTCATTTTATATAGCTTAATTTCATCAGTCCATTGATAGGATTGCAAATTTATGGTTTATTTATTTGTCTACGTATTTGTAGTAATTGTTGGCATTGGTTAAATAGCATCTGCTTTGCTGTTTTTCTTGGTATATTCACAAATACAAGTCAAGTCAGAAAACAACATTGACCTTATAGCACTTCTTGCGAATTCCAGAACATAGTATTGTTCCATACGTTTCTGACCTACATAATTGCAATTTAAAGCTAAATCTTAAATAACATAATACCTTGGCTTTGGTTTCTATGAATTGTATATTTTTTCTGAATATATTTGCACGATGATTTATGATAATAAACTGGTACTTCCCACACAGCGATGTATTTCCCAATTACTGGTTCACTTATAGTTTCTAACTAATTTTATGACAAAATAGTGTACAAGAGGCAGTTAAAATATCCAGATCACCGATTCTGTTCTTAAAACACAAATTGCTATTTACATACCATATTGTTAAAGTGTCAAAACACAAGTTTGTATGTTTGTGATGAAGTGTGCATGAGACAATAACAAGTACTCTAAGTAGATTTTATGTGAGCAATTAGACCTCCCCCGTAATGCGTATGAAGTGATGTGGTTTCAGCACACCCACTGTCAGATCAGTCAACCTTCTCAAGAAAGTTCTGCCAGCAGGACAACTGCACATGCAAAACTGAGTGTACCAATGATGGATTGGAGATTGTGGGGTGTCAGTTTGGGTTTTTGTAGGCGGCGTGTTATCAGACTGTAGCAGTTCTGGAGTTTATCTATGAGAAGTCTTACTTCCATCTTGACTGTATCCGGTTCATAGCCCAAAAAGGTCATTGTTGTACTGGGAAGAAAAGTTTTTTCCACAGACATGGGAATACCAATATCTGCACAGAGAATTAAGAATTGGTGTAATTTGTCCTTACAGGTGTTATAGTCTGATTCCAACAGCAGAAAGTCATCTAAAACATGTACCATGTGGCCAATGCCCAATTTGTGTGTTGCAACCCACTGTAATGCAGTGCTTAAATATTCAAAGATTTGACAACTGGAGCTATAGCCCATAGGAAGGCACTTGTCATAATAATACATGTCATTCCAAGTGAAGCCAAACATAAGATAATCAGTCGGGCAGAGTGGAACAATTCTGAAGGCACTAGTTATGTCTGCTTTTGCCATAACACAACCTCTACCAAGTTTTTTGATGATTGTAATAGCGTGTTCTACAGTTTGATATCGAACAACACTCTTTTCCTGGGATATACCATCATTTATAGAAGACCCCTGAGGATGTGATAAATGGTGAATCATGCGAAAAGTACCAGGTGTTTTCCTTGGAACTAAGCCAAGGGGTGATATTTGAAATAGTTCGAAAGGGTGGCTCTTGAAAGGCCCTGCAAACCTGTCAGCATCAGGTTCTTTGTCTGTTTTGTCTTGAACAGTCTCTGGATTTTGTATGGCTGATTTTAGTTTATGAGTTTGAATAGGTGACAGAGAACCCTCATGTCCCACATTAAATCCCATTGTAAATCCATGTATCAAGAAATTTATCTTGTCAGTGTTGTAGCTTTTCAACCAATGTTGTAACCTGTCAGCTTTAACAGGAGTAGGAAGCCTACTGTTTTCGCAGGACCCCTTTCCCTTGCTGGCTGTGTTGCAGAGAGTTTGTTGTTGGTCCTTGGGACTCAGTAGGTTTATAGCCACCACGAAAGGGCCGCACGCTGTGAAGACACACCTGTTTTGGGGCATATTTTGGCAACAATTTGAACGGATGTTGAATGGGCAGTTTGCATTTGGTGAAGGGATGAGCTTCCAAGCAATTGAAACGATTATGCTGATATTTACATGCTAGCCCCACAGAACAATGCAGCCCCTGTGGGTGGTGGTTAAAGCAGGCCCCTTTTGGGGGCATTCAGTTTTGAGACTGAGGATGGTAATGTGGCAGTGCTGGTGGCCATCCTGTCACCCATGCTGTCAAGAACAGATCACAAGTAAAGTTCAAGGTGGGTGGAACCCCACTTTGCCTCTCCCCTCTCTATCATGTGTCCAAACTGCTCATCGTAGTATCTCCGATGAGCCCTGCACTCAGCCAACTTCATGACGACTTCCATGTGGTGAGATAGCACAGTGCTCAACATTGGGGATTTCATGCATATTATTGTAGCAAATCTGTTCCATGCCATCAACCAATGAGTGATGGAGAGTGGGGACTTCTTGCTATTACTTAATGGAGTATACACTAACAAATTGTGATTGGCAAACTGATGTATGTATGGTTGCCTGATATAAATGAATTTTTTTTTAGTTTAGTACATAGCATGCTTACATGGTAAGCTATAACAGGTGTGACCAATTGTTCCTTAGCAAAATGACATATGTATAGAAGGTGGCGGTCTGGTATGCAACCGGACCTGTTATCAGGCCAAGAGGCTGATACAAAGTGCAGTAGAAAAAGAGGACAGGTACAGGACCTGGCCTGTTATCTCCCAAGTTCGACAGATAACAAAATATGAAAAAGAGGACAGGTACTGGACCTGGCCTGTTATCTCCCAAGATGAGCAGATAACAAAGGAAATTTGAACATGTTCGGGAAGCCACTCATATAAGACCACTTGTGAATAATAAATAAGAACAAGGATACCTTGGTATATGATCACTAATCTGGGGGATGGAAGAAACACCAAAATTATTAAAGGGACCCCCTGCTATGTAGGTCAGACTGGCTTGCCAGGAACAAATCCAAAAGGATCAGGTACGGTACCTGACCCAGTGCCTCCACAATGGCAGACACTAAGGATGTTTACCAAAAACAAAGGAACAGGTACAGGACCTGGCCTGATAACTCCCTTTGTGGGCAGATACAACTGAAATCGAAAAGCGACAATAGTACAAAAGCTAGCCTAGCCTTGTTATCGTTTCAATCTTTATACGTTATTTTATAACATGCATTGAGAAGAGCTCCCCGAAGTGACTTATAAAGGTGCCACTGTCCTTTAGGGGACAAATGAATGCCATCTGAACGAAATTTCTCCTTGACCTGAGGCCTATCAAAGGCAAATTTGTTATTACGGTCCCAAAATGTTAAATAAGGATAAGCAGACACTTCAGATCGCACAATATCATTGACCTCCTTTGCTAAGCGACAATACATATCCTTGTAGTTTCTATCGGCTGCTTCATTTTTATGGTTATGTATTCCTGCGACACCAACTTGGTGTAACGTTGCCGGGAATCCAGACATGAGCTGACAAAGAACGATATGTTTAACACCATATTTTTGATGTAAAAGCGTAGCAAATGCGACCATCTTATGTGCAATTACCTCTGGTGATATATCGGCGTTTACATCATTGTCCCCGATAAGTAGAACTACAATATCTGGTCTCTTAAGCACACTTCGTTCATGTCATGGCGCAAAAGCTTGTCGACTGTACGCCCTCTGACCCCTTAATGTTTACATTACAAACTTCCATTACGTTGAAAGACGGAACGAGTCCAAGATCTGTCCCGAACCTCAAATACCGATTTAACCATTTACAAAAGGAATGACCCATAATAAGTGCTTTTGTCATAGTCTTTTCAAAAATAGACGATGGCTGTGTACAGAAAAAACCAAAATCGACTCACCTTCTCCTTTCCAGAGTGCAAGCAAGAAATTGATCCTTAAAAATTATGAGGAATAATAATGCAAAGAGACAGGAACAAGTAAAGGGATCACAAGGAAGAAAGAAGGAAAAATTTAAGCTCGCTAAAATACAGCCCGTATCTCCAAGAATTCTTTTGCAAGTGACACTAAGACTGATGACCCCTATATTCGTACGCCTTAAAACTATATTCCATTGGCTGAATGAGTCACGTGACCCCATTCCTGGGTTTGTTGGCTTTAGAGGGTCTATATTGCTTTGTCTGCAGTGCCCAACAAGACCTATTCACCCCTCATCACAAATATCCTTGCTCTGGTGCAAATAGTTTTTTATCATTAAAGGATAACATGTGGAAATCAGGCAGTGATAGTTGCTAACTTACTCGGGAAAGGGTTAATGGTCAATCAGCTATCAAAACACATGTCTGTGAATGTGCAAGAGTTTGTCAGTATAATTGATATCAAAACTACGTCCAGCTAATGATGGCTTGATTTCACTACAACATTAAACTAGAACTGACCTGGCTAAGGTGAGGAGGCATCTCAAAAAGTATTGTCAGTCAATGTACCTCTAATAAAAAATCATAGGGTGAAGTCATTTTCACTTTCCTAACTGAGGAAGGGTAAGTTTACATATTTTAGGCGATTTAGTTGGCCACTTTGCCTGGTAGCGTGACCCCTGATCATATTAAAAATTTGTATCCATTGTTTGAAACACTTGAATGTTGTTATATGTTCTATTTAGAAAAATAGTGCCTAGATTTGCAGGATTTTATTTTGTCTGTCAGACAAATATGAATTCCCATGTTAATCACCATAAATCATCTTAAAATCAGCAGTGTGTTTTGGTGTCATGGACATAGATACCTTCGTTTTCAAGTGATTATCATATGTGTACTATTCTGATGGGAAGTTTTCATAATTTCTTTGGTACCAAACACAAGGATGTTGGTGAGCATGTTTCTTACAAGACTAGCTGACAGAAGTTAGTACATGCATTTAGTTTTGATAAAGAAAACATTATGCCTTACAGACAAAGAGATTTGTGAAATAAATCAGAGAATGGTACATTCCTATGGGCCAAATGATGGAACATCATTAGCTTTATGCATATTGTGTCACAGCTGTGGAAGGAATAATGCAATGGCAACCCAAAGAGTACTGAACTTTTAAGTTAAACATATTCTAATCAAGATGAAGGGCTGTGCATGTTTAAAACCAGGCTTTTGATTCAAGTCCTTATGTTCCGGACCTTCGAACACCACCCTCACCAATGTTTTCATGTTCTAATTGACTTATCCATTGTTCCTTTTAGATTTATTGTGTTGATTAAAGATGCTGCTGCAGGTTGTATACATTCTTTTGTACAGTTTCTGCCAATTTGAGTGATTTTGTCACCTTTATGGACTTTGTCCTTTTAAGACCATGTGACCTACAGTGTCATTGACCTCAGCAAGGTCATTACAAATTAGTGCAACTGACTTTTTCTGCAGTGCTTGCTCCATTTGTAATGGAGTTGGTTTTAGTGAGTTATTTACATGCTGTATTGCTAATTTATGCCTGTTTTTATCCTTCTGTATACCTTTTCTGTTGAAAGGTTAATTAATACATGAATGTGTAAGTTCAAAGCATAGTCTGTAAGTATCTAATGGAAATATGACATTTTTGATTACTCCATTAGTAACGGGGAATATATATATTAGTGAGTTAGTAACCTTATGATCACTAGTTTATGCTTTGTGTTCTCTTCTTGTTTCATTTCAGCAGAATGTCAACTAAGAGCTATAATGCAACTTCGGAGCATGGAAGTCTACCAAGACTCTTGTTTTGTCTGTACTATGTGTGCATCATCTGTAACATGCAGCCTGTGTAATTTGTGGTCAGAAAAGTCTTGTACAGTATTAGCTAGTTAGTCACATACTGATTTGCTAGTCTATGCTTTGCTTTCTCTTGTGTTGTTTCAAAAGAAATGTTTACTAAATGCACGAAATGCATGTTCAAGGCAATAGTCCACAAGGCACTGAAGGGAAGGGGAATAAGTCAAGGAAGACAACCTACAGTTTGTTATTGGTGATCATGATTCATTGGGAAATGTTTCCCAATTATAGGCAGCCCAGTGGGCATAGGTCCCTGTGCATGGCCTTCAGGACTGTAAGTCAGGGTGCATGGTATTCATACTGGATCCAGTGACCCACCTCCTTATACCACCACACCATTACTGGCCATCAAGTGTCACTGACCGTCCAGCATGGGAGACCTTTTGAGAAGATGGTCCAGCCAACTAGTTCATGACTTGCATATCAGTGCATGGTCTTCAGGTCTATAAGACTGGAGTTATCGGGTTTGTACCGGATCAGTTAGATCCAATGCATAATAAATCCGTACTGTTGCCAACTTTCCAGACATCACCAGGGATCTTAGTGACAGATCTGACTGTACTGTCAGTGACATACCCTAACTATGACATAGATTTCAATGATAAATCTGTCCTGTCAGGCCCTTGGAGCTGCCAGTACTGGTGATAGCTGGACCGTCTTCTATACCACCAGGTTCCAGGCCACCCATTTGCCAGGCAAACCAACTGGCTGTGCTGGACTTCCGTCTGTTTACTGTTTGTCTACAAGGGACAGTTAGTGATGTTTCCATATTGATGGAATTTAGTCTTCATGCCACCTGGTATGTCTTCTCAATATCTGCAGTTAGACCCTCAATGTGCTTGTTGCACATTGAGAGTGACAAAACACCTTCAAATTCACAATCCTTCTCATCATACTCAGATCTGACCTTGGAACAGATTGAAGTTTAGCTTTCAAACCGCCGAGGACATTTACAGGGTGTTGGCTACTTCAGAATGTCCTCCACCCCCACCGCTACTCAGGAATTTAATGCTAAAGAATTGGTAGATCTCGACGATGAGGAAGAGACGCCATCCTTTCAGTTCCTTCCCCATTTGGCTAGACTTAAGGAGACAGACATCTTCAGTACTGATAACCTGGCACTTGAGAAGAATAGAGCAGCTGTTTGTATATCCGCTTGTCTGTTGTATAACTTAGGTAAGACAAAATGTGCTCCATGCCAGGTCAGAACTGGTTCAGGATGTCGTTCCTTCTTCAGTGTTGGAGTTGGCTTCATTGGCATGTTTTAGACTCAATGGAGACACCCGGCAAGAACCATGTTTGGGCGGTGATGGCTGGGATTGCAAGGGTCATTGATCAGGGCTGCTCACCATACTATGGCTGATACTTTAATGGCTTCTGCCAGTTTACATCTGATATGACGTGTCACATGACTGCAATCCATGTCGCTCCACTTTACCTTCCCATTCCAGATGACCCTGTCTGGGTGTCCATTGCTCTTGGAGAAAGAATAGAGGAAGTTCAGAGGCAGACAGCACTGGAACTGCCTCTCCACATCACTGCCCAACCCACATAGGCATTTGGAACTACTCAGTCCCTGTTATTGTGAAGGGATGTTAAGCAGTCTTGGGACAGAGGATCTTCTCAATAGCATGTGCACCAATATCGATCCATAGGAAGTAAATGTACAAAGGGGGTAAGAAACTGAATTTTGAGCTCACTGAATCTCCCTATTCCCTCAGAACAGGGATGGGGGTGATCCATTTCATTTCAGAGGGGCTTCAGTTTTCGTTCATCAACAACTGCCACCCTTCTCCTTCCTCTCCCCTCTTCACAGTTGCGCAGTCAGATCAGAAGATGGATGCCTTTCTACAACAGGAGATACGGTTGCTCCTCCAAAAAAGACATAGCTTTTGCAAAGACTGCATTTCCTGGGTTTTATTCAGGGCCGTTTTTTATTCGGAAAACAAATGGCAAGTTGAGACCTATCATTGACTTTAGTTGCCTCAACCAATTTGATTGTGCCTCCAAAGTTGAAGATCGAGACGGCAAGATCAGTTTGCCTCTCCATTTGATGGGTCAAGTATGTCACAAAAATATTTTTGTTTTGCCGCAACATGGTTTGTCAGTACCAAGTTCTCCACTTGGGCCTTAATATCAGCCCTTGGGCTTTCACCATGATTATGGATTGTGTCATCACTCTTTACAATCAATGACATATCCAATGATGGCAGTGTACCTGGACGACACCCTCTAGAAACACATGGAAAGTTCTATCTCATGATCATGCCTGAGATTTGATCATTCCTGCATCAGTGGGACAGTGCAGGTTGGCTGACCATGAAAATCCCACTGGAAAAGCCCCAAGTGGAAACAACGATATATGCTGATGGCAGTGTGCATGGTTGGGATGTGCACCTGTTGCTGGACTTCCCTACCATCTGCAGTATGTGGGAGCCAGGGGAATGGCGTCTACACATCAGCATCCCAGAAATGAAGGTGGTCATCAGTGCCTTTCACTTTTGAAAAGATCGACTCTCAGGCAAAAATGGTACTCATTAGGTCCAACAACTCTCTGATGGTGACCTATCTCCTCAAACAGAGGGGTACCAAATCACCTGACCTGTGTGTTCTGATTTGGCAGTTTCTAGATTGGTGTGACAATCTCCACTTCAATATCTGAATCAGACTCTTCCCAGCAGACTCATTGTCTTAGTTGACACTCTATCTAGGAGAGGTCAAGTCTTTCACACAGGATCAGAGGTCTCACTGGGATTTTAAAACTAGGAGTCCAGGACTCCCATTTTGGTAAAAATAGGAGTCCCACCAGCAAAAGTTGCAGTCCCCTCCCAGAAAATGTTGAACTTTGCAGATTAGAAGAATTGTTGGTTGCCATTGAGTTTAATTTCCACTTTCTTTATAACATTGACATGTACAACTGTGTCAGCTTATTCTGCGCGTCTGGTAATACTGCACATTGATACGACATTTCTGTAAACATTGGATCACGTGTTGGTTGAAATTCCAATTTGTATCAAGAAAGAACGATCGTCCTTTAATTAAGGAAAGTGATATTCATAAAGTGTACAAAAATAACCCACATTTATATTCTAAAGGAGTATAAAAATGTGATTTCTAAAATGTCAACATGAAGACCCAATCCATGACCTTCTTGAACTTGTAACCTAGAAAAACCTATTTAATATTTATCTTTTAGAATCATACAAATACATTATTTAAATGATAGAATTGTTTACCTTAGAACAATGCTGTATCTTAATCCAAGTTACTCATTTTGCAAGGAGTTGCCCCACACCTACTTTATCGTCTGCTATCCAATTTGTCAACTTGCATCTCTGACAGATTCTGAAGAAAATCCCGAGTGTATAGTCTGTTTCTAAATTCTACAGTAATTTTTTCCCATAAACAAGACATTGTAAAGACATTATATCATATTCATTGATGTTTCTCTTCAACATAATAGCTTTTTTTTTTTTTAATAAATTAATGAACTTTTACTAATTTTTTACCAGATCAGTTTAGTTTGCTTAATAGCTCTTGCCATTTAGTGGCATTGTTATGTTGAATTCTGTAAAACTAGCTATAAACATGACCTAGATCATTGGTTTAAATGCCGACAGAATGAGTCCAAAGTAATGTATTTCATTTCTATAGCCTGATGCATAAACATTACATCTTTTCAAAGCCATGCGCAGAATAGGTCACCATATCGCGAGTCATGAAAAGATAGGGTTGGTATCCCGTTTATCCAAAATTAATATTATTTTGAACAGAATATTCTGGTGACAATTGCCGCTTTTCAAGTAGTAAGCATTGCAGAATTTTATTTTCGTCAATCGGTCGAATTCGGCATGCGTTTTGTGCTAATATTGGTGACCTTAGAGGCGCAGAATAACCCGACAGCAGTGTAACTCTTGTTTGTCCTTCAGGGTGAGACTGAATTTTGTCAATCCAATGAATGGTCTTATTCCAAACACTAAGCCAGGCATCACACACTTTCTTACACTTGGCTACTATTCCATCCAAACTATCAGTTTTAGCAACTTTAGCACTCTTCTGAATCTCATTAAAATCTTTGTCGGTTTGTCGTTTAAGCTACAAAATACTTATCCAAATTTGCAAACAACGTTTTGTCCAAGTCTTGATGTGTCTTGATTTTGAGGTCACGTGCACTATTTATTTGGCTACAATCAAAAATGTACACAACAATGGAAGCTAAAGTTCTGATGTACTCTTATAATAACCACATGTACATCTCAGGGTCTTTCTGCCTCTGAATTCAGTCATTGTAAATATCAGCACTTTTTCCCACCCAAGCTGCTAGTTGAAGCCTTTGAACTTGCTGCCCAGCTATTGCATCGTGTTCTTTTGATGTGTAATACAGCAGGCACATCTGTGGGTCTTTAACCACTGAATTATGTCATTGTAAATATAAGCACAGCTAAAATGATGAATTAATCAGTACATTCTCCCACTCAGTAAGTGGCTGAAGTAGGACTGGTAAGTTTTTGAATTTTGCCGCCCTGATATTTGCATGCATATGAAGGACTCCTGCATGGGTGATTTCTGCATCCCAGATCAAAATTTTGCATCCAAATACGTGTAATTAAGCGTTTCCGAGACTTCTGCAGGATGGTCTCTCCATCATTCTTCATTTGGATTTGTGTACTTTGGGGGAGTCCGATGATTGACCTTTTGTGACAAGGTGACTTCATAAGTTACCCACCTTCGTGTCTCCAGTCCCAGACCAGAAACTTGGGGTGTGGATGCACTGTCAGTCAGTTGGGAGGGTTGTGTGCATTTGCCTACCCTCACACAGTCCTGATGGGCAAGCCCAGGGTCACCGATGTACTCAGTCTAACAACAGATCTGCCCAGGAAGAATCAGGCCAACCCAAATCTTCTCAAACAACCATGGTTACTGGTGTTCCATTCCTGCCCAGATCATCTTATCAGGACAACCTTGTGAGACAGACAATTTAAACATTCGATTGTGGGGAGAATCTTGAGAGAAAGATGGCCCTCCACTCTGAAAGTTTATGAGGGAAAGTGGCCTGTTTTCATGCCTCAATCCCTCAACTTGCTGACTTTTTTCTCTGACTCTTTGAGGAGAATCATTTGGCCCTATCTCTATCAAAGACTATCTCTCAATCATATTGGATACATTTCAGCATCATGGCAGACATGTTTTTGGGCATATAAAGACCTATCAGATCTTTTAGGCCATTTCTTTGGTCCCAATTGACCAAAATCTCTTTTTCTGTTTCCAAATGAAACCAATCCTGGGTTTTAACATAGCTCAGTTTATTTCAATTCAAGCCTCTAACTTACACTTTGCTAAAGTTCCTACCATACAAAACATGTTTCATGATAGCTTTAGCTTCCACATGTAGGGTAAGTCAATTGCATGCCCTTTCTATTGACCGAACTCTCTTTAGTTCAGATTGGAAGGTTCGGTGGTTCTCTTGATACAACTAGGCTTTGTAACCAAAATAGTGACCATCTGTCTGTCACCAAAGAGTTGTCGCTCGTTTGCTCTCTTCCATAGTCGGGTTGAGAACAGCAGCCATGCAAAATTCTGTTTGCACTCTCAAACACCACTTGAAATGCACAGAGACAAGTTGTAGCTCAAGCAAATGCCTATTCCTTCCTGTGAGAGACAGGCCACAGAATATATCATCCCTCAACTAGTTGTTTTGTGGAAGTGGGTTGTGCGCTCGGTGTATTCTTACGGTCTCACCAGATCATAGTCACTTCATGAAGGTTACAGCTCAGAAGCTTTGAGCCATCTCTGTGAACCTCGCATTCGAACATAACATTTCGAACCAGGGTATGATAAAAGCTATTGGCTGACATGCAGAAGAAAATCTTATATCTTGTTGGTATGTTGGTGGCAGTATGGACAGCCACATAACAAAACTAGATCAATCAATTCAGCCTGTTAATTTCACTGGATTCACTGGTGAAATTTGTAGGTAAGATGATTTCAGTATTCATCTTTTTTACCTTATGTTAGGGTCAAAGGTCAAGTGACCCCAGGCTGTGTTGCTTATGTAAAGAGAATGGGTTATCATTCACATGGAGAATCCAGCTATTCTTCCCTAGAATGATACCCAGTGTAGAGGTCGGATGCTTAGCACCCCATCTTCCTATTACTTTTCCCCATATTGCAATGTGATTGGGGAACACATTTGTAGGAGAAATCTTGAGTAAATTATATTTCTCTGAGAATATTTACCCTATCACATTACCGGTACTTAAAAAACCTTCCCAACCACTGTGCCATGTGAGCATCCTCATTAGTATCTCACTCAGCTAAAAACTTGTGACACTTCACAGTGCCAAGGAGAGGTAATGAGCAAGAATTATTGCCCTTTGTCTATTGAAATAGAAAGGAAATGATGATTTTCATCTTTTAGTAGGGCTGGATTCACAAAGCAGCAGGCTAATATTCCTAAAGTAATGTAATTGGGGAAGGTATTATCAGAGAAACATAATTTACCTAAAGTTTGCTTTCACAATTGATGAGCATTAGCAATCTTCTGATATGTATATTTCCGATACAACAATACAGTCGTTTTGTTCTTGCAACTTGAGGAAAAAGTGTTGTTATTGGAACTGGAAGTTTTAGTCTGGGACTGCAAGGTTTTCTTTAAGGAAGCCCTTGACTGCAGTTTTCATAATCCTTTAGAGAACCCAGAGGTGGGTAGGTAGCTTCACAATTTGTCAGTTCACTACTGGCTATGTAGTTCTAATTGGAAGTTCAGAATTTGAATTATAATATGATTCATAGTAATAATGTAAAGATAAAAGATTGCCAGACAAATCTTTAGTTAGAAAAAGGACCAAGATGATTTTAATCTAAATCTTTTTTCTGCACAATAATGTTTACAATAACTACTGGAAACTAGTAAAAGTAGAGGTGAGCTCTGTAGTCTTTGATTTTGGTGCTCTCCAACTGACACTGTTGTAATTTGGAAAAAGATCTATGAATGAAACTTGTACGTGTATTATCATTATTGAAATAATAAACCATCATGCTAATCACAGCTTTTAGTAGAAAGTGTCAAGGCAGCTGTAATTATGATCTGCTCATATAGAGGTCTACAGTTAGATCGTCTTATTACTCTGACACGTTAAGTGCAGTCTGTCTGACCTATTGGGTCTTTCTGTTGACTTCGGGGTGAGGCGGGGACCAGTGGTTTACTAATTAAAACACTAGGTCATATTGTAATCTACTGTTTATATCCAAAATACACACTAGTTCTGTCCACTTCTCCAAATTCTACACTAATGTTTACCTACATTGTTTCTCACTGTATTTCTTCACTCAGAATATCTATCACTCCATTATGTCTGTTATGTATCCTTTCTCTTAACTCACCATCTTGTATATCTCTGTCTCATTCTTATTTCCAACTACATCTTATCTCTACTGTCCCTTTTTCTTTCTCTGCCCTCTTTCTGTTTTTCTTTCTGCATTCTGCTTTCTCACCTGCACACTTTATCTTGTATATATTTATATACACATATCATAATCCCACACTCTTTCCCCACATACAGAATATGACTGGCTAACCATTACTAGATGAATGACAGCTCCCTTCCCCCACATCATATCATAACTAAATGGTGGTGAAACTGCAGGAATATGACCCAGTTATCCAGCTATGTCACGATGCTGACCTGTTTACCCAGATTTGTCAAAGCCTTCTTGAAACCCAAAAACTTGACTGTTATTGATATGTTTTCACACCCAACCTTTCTCTTATCAAAATCCCATGTTTCAGTGCAATGAACTAGTTCCAGTTAATAGGAAATTAGTCTCTGAATCAGCGTATTCTTTGGACTCTGTTCTTACGTGCCCCATTAGGTTTGAAGTGGTATCTGAAATGTAATGAGCAATCAGTGTTTTTGCTTACATTCTGTTAGAGCCATCCTTCTATTCCAGTAGTAACTAATGATTATAGGATTTGGCTCTAGTCCCTCTGTCTGAAGAGAGAACACTCTTTTCTGACTTATGTCTCAGTCAACAATGTTTTATCACTTTTATTGCTAAAACAAATCACAAACATGGATATGTCTTTGGGTTGGTTGGTTGGGGGCCAGGGAAGGATGGATTTGCAAGGTACTTTGTAGTGCAGGGATCTCAAACACAGTGGTGGCATGCAATCCATGGTGTTATTTCCTGTGGCCCACTCTGACATCCAGAATTTGTAAAATAATTGATCATGCAAATTATTTCTTCATAGCCAGACAGTTTTGATAAAAATTTTATTGTTACTTCATTTACTTATTGTTTCCAACATTTCAACTGGCTATCTTTTATAAGAGCCGCTTTCACTGTATAAAGAGGTTTCAGTGATGCTGCCTTCTGGCCAGTTTGCTGGGCCTTATGTGGCCCTCATGGTGATTTGAGTTTGAGACCCTTTGCTCTCCTTATATATTGTATTCAGGTAGGTTTTGTCAAGAAACCTTTTACTCCAAAAATTGGTTAGTACCAAGTAAAATATAACTTTTGGCACTACCACAAAAAATTAGACCACTGGATAGATTTGAATTTACTGTATAGTCTGTTATGATCCATGTTATTACACTTTTGCTTTCATAAACATCTAATATGCCAGTTTTGACTAGTCTTTTTTGTACATTATATCAGTCTTACTAACTGATCTCATTTAATTACACATTCAAGTTGCTTAGATTTTATTCTGATGATAATTAAGGAAATTCAGATCATGGTAGATGAATGGTCACAAGGATGATTCATTTTAGGCAATAATCAGATATCACCAGAGTATACATTTAAACTTTTTTTAATTATATATTTAAATTCAACCATAAATTACTGTATTTGAAAATAATTGCTCAGACATGAAGCAGTATTCACACACAAGTACTTTACAAATGAGACAGAATCACTGACTTTCCTTTTTCTAACTTCATTTACAACAGAGTAAATCTTTAAAAGTAGGTAGATGTGTGTATCTACTTACATTAATGTGTATGCATTTATGTATTATAGTTTCTAATAGCCAGTTTTGTTCAAAATTTAGAAAGCACTGCTAATTTTGTTACATTAAGCAGCTGTTGTGCATATATAATTTATAATCTTTCCATTATCATGTTTGTATCTTTCATAAATAATTGCAATGAAAACTCAAGAAAATAAACTAAATCTTGATCATAAATCAATCAGTTAGTTTGTTTTGCTGACCAAAATTTGACACCAGTGTAGTGCCAGTAATAAATAAAAGATGTAAATGGACATAAAACCTAATTTATACTTTTTTTATTTTTTGCAGATGACAAGGAAATGAGGATAATTCTTGTTGGTGATGAGTGCATTTGTAATGATGAATTGAAAGAAGCGGTCAAGGTATTGCAATCATTATTTAAAATTACTGTCACAACTTTACATAATAATGTAGATACTACATTAATGCATCGTGGATTACAGAAAATCCTCATTTTCACAGTGGACCTTAATCCTTTCACACTCTTTCCATCACATATTGGATGTAGCAGTCATCATGGATGGTCTACATCATGGTTTATAGTTGATGGATTAAGATTTATTGACTCGTGTAGAAAGTCTCAGCAGCATAAATACATAATAATAGATATCCACTACATCTCGTGGAACTTGCTGGCTCACCTACATTACACTATGAAGAGTACTCTTGTTTAAATTATAGAAAATATCTTTTGGGGAAGTATTTCAATTTCCAGGAACTGTGCATTCTTGGGGCCTGCACTACATTCATATAAAATCATTCTTATGTGTAGGCTTGTACAAAAATAACGAGAAAAGAGTGAAGCCAACAAGCTTTGTATATTTTAACAAAATAATTTATTTCCCTAGAAAACAATGTAAAAATTGGAAATAGGACTTATGGTTTGTGAATATAATCCAAAATTTAATCCTAAGATTGAAAATACAAGTCCTATCACTAAACAGTTCTAATAGAATCTGGGTTCGAATCTCGATGAAATTCCAATATGGAGGCGATGATGTCTGTCCTGATGGTAACAGATCCTCAATTGAATCACAGTTTGTAATGTTTCTGTTTAACTCCAGAATAAATTTCCAATGAATTTCTTTCTCCCAGAACTTTTATCAAAAAGTACACATGTTTTCTAGAGAATAAATTATTAAATTCCCAAAAACAGATGAACTTCAAAAACAAACTGGCAACAACAATTGAAACCTCTTGAGCCCTCAAGGTTTAAATTACAGCTCACTAAATCTACTAGAGAGCATCTGTTTAAAGCTGCGATTTTAGATCACATGGTGCTTCATGTGATGGGCTACATGATTTACTAATTTGAACAGCGCAATAAAAAAAATGCCATTTATCACGTATGCAAGAATAGCCCTATTTAAGAATCAAATTCTCACTGAAAAATATATAAAAAAGAAAGACTGTTTACAGTTCAGCTAACATGTGGGCCGAAATGACCTTGGCAATAGCCAGTTGTCTTCACTCGATGTTTACAAAATCTATCAACTAGAGTGAGCTAAAAATAGTGCCAATGTAATATTTTTATGTTCTAAACAAACTGAATTTACTGGGAAAAATATCGAATCCCGTGAAAATAATCATTACAATAAAATGTAATGAAACAAAAATAAAATAATTTTTTTTTTTTAAACTAACGCAAGCAATTTAATTACATATACATAACACTTCCCCCATAAAGAAGAAGAAAGATTTATATAATAAAGCTTTCTTTTTACCATATGTAAATTATACATGAGGTAAAATAAAATTACATAAGAAAACTCTTATGAATTATACAAAGTGTACAGGAAATAATATTTCTATACACTGGAAAGCGCATCTGCAATCAAATTGTCTTTTCCTTTGATGTGCCTGATGTTAAGATTATATTCTTGCAAAAACAAACTCCACCTTAATAATCTTCGATTTTTATTTTTCATCTTGTCGATGAAAGTAAGGGGGTTGTGATCACTAAACACAACAACCGGAGAAGGAGCTGAGCTAATGTAAACTTCAAAATGCTGTAATGCCAATATTAAAGCCAAACATTCCTTCTCGATTGCTGAGTATTTCGTTGGTGCTTATTTAATTTCTTAGAGAAATAGCACACTGGGTGATCAACACCATTTCTGTCTTCTTGAATCAATGCTGCTCCAACCCCAACATCACTTGCATCAACAGACAGTTTAAAAGACAGATTGAAATTTGGAGCTGTGAGAACCGGTGCACTTTTGAGTATGGCTTTTAACCTATCAAAAGCCTCCTGACATTTTTCAGTCGAAAGAAACTTGTTTTTCTTAACACGTTTGTCAGAGGTTCAGCAATATTTGAAAATTGGAACAAAACTTTCAATAGTATCCGGCCATACCCAAAAATTGCATCAGTTGCTTTTTACTGACAGGCACAGGGAAATCAGAAATATCCTTGACCTTAGCATCTGTAGGTTTAATTTGACCATGTCCCACAATATGTCCTAGAAATGTCACACAAGCATGGCAAAACTCACTTTTAGATAAATTGTCAAATTTGTATCAGTGAGTCTTTCAAAGAATTTCCGAATCGTGGATAGATGTTCTTTCCAGGTGTCGTTGTAGATGATGACATCATCAATGTAAGCATCACAATTATCTAGACCAGAGATAATAATATTCATCAAGCATTGAAAAGTACTTGGAGAACCCTTCATCCCGAATGGCATTACTTTATATTGATAGAGTCGATCTGGAGTCACAAGTGCCGAAATTTCCTTTGCTCTTTCCATTAGTGGAATTTGCCATGATCCTTTCAGAAGGTCAAATTTGGTGATGTGCTTGGCATTTTCAATTTTATCAATGCAGTCATTGATTCTTCGTAATGGAAATGAATCTGTTTTTGTCACACTGTTCACCTTCCTATAATCAGTGCACATACGGAAAGTTTTATCCGGTTTCGGAACAAGTATACATGGTGAACTGCAATCACTTTTAATGGGCTCTATGAAATTGTTCTCCAGCAAATACTGAATTTCCTTTTTCAAGTATTCCTGTTTGAGAGGGTTCATCCTGTATGGGTGTTGTTTCACAGGTTTTGAATCTACAGTTTCAGTGTCATGAAAAATTTTGTTTGTCCTTGTAGGAGTATCTGGAAACAAGTGGAATAATAACTGTTTAAGTTCATTTCTTTCTTGTTGTTGCAAATGTAAAAAGTTTCTGGACCAGATTTTTCATAGTTTCCGAATTCCAAAGATTTGTTGCTCCAAGGTGAACAGTGTCCAATTGAATTTCTTCACTTAAATCCTCAGTTTGTGGGACAGGTACAACTAAATTAATTGCATGATTTACTTGGCTATCTCTCTCAATATACTCCTTTAACATGTTAATGTGGCAAAGTTGTTGTTGTTTTCACCTACCAGGAGTATTTATGATGTAATTTAAATCATTTACTTTCTTTTCAACCGTGTATGTACCATAATACTTAGTCTGAAGGGGATTTTGTGGAATGGGTAAGGGAGCTAGAACTCTATCGCCAGGTTGAAAACTCCTATCCCTTGAGTTTTTATCATATCTTGATTTCATTCTGGACTGGGTAGAGTGCAAATTTGCTCTTGCGACCTCACAAGCCTTTGACAACTTGTACTTAAAATCAGAAACATAATCAAGAAGATTGAGTTCAGTATCTTCATTAGAAAGAAGTTTCTCTTTCAACAACTTCAATGGTCCACGCACAGTATGTCCAAAAACTAGTTCGAAGGGACTGAATCCTAAAGATTCTTGAACGGACAAACAAAAGTAAATGAATGCCTTCATCCCAATCTTTACTCGTATCGAAGCAATATGATCGAATCATATTCTTCAAAGTCTGATGAAATCTTTCTAAAGCCCCTTGGCTGTCAGGGTGGTAAGCAGAAGATTTAAATTGTTGAATGCCTAATTTGTGCATAGCTTGCTGGAATATTCCAGACATGAAATTTGACCCTTGATCCAATTGGGCAGATTTGTGAAGGCCAAATTGAGTAAAAAACTTTACTAAAGCTTTTACTATAGTTTTGGTTTTAATATTCCTCAAAGGAATTGTCTCTGGAAATCTTGTTGACGCACACATAATGGTCAACAAATATTAGTTGCCTGACTTGGTCTTAGGTAAGGGACCAACACAGTCTACCATAATTCTGTTAAATGATTTGTCAAATGCAGGAATAGGTTGCAGATGAGCCTTAGGTATCTTCTGATCGGGTTTAACTCCCTTTGACAAGTATGACAAGATCTACAAAATTTACAAACATCACTTTTGATTTTTGGCCAATAAAAGTGAGTCAAGATCTTGTGATAAGTTTTATTTATCCCTAAATGACCAGCCAGAGGAGTTTCATGGGCCAAACTAAGTATTTCCTGTCTGTGAGATTTTGGTACTACAATCTGATAGTTTACTGACCATTCATCGCTAGCAGGTACCTCGGGAAGTCTCCATTTTCTCATAAGAATTCCATTTTTAATGAAATAACAGACAGGTACTTCAGTGGGTTCAGTTTCACTAATGGTCCTCTGAAACAAACAAGAGATCTCAGGATCTTTTTCCTGTTCGACAACAAATGATTGTCATTTATCACCCTGATTAGATAAAAGAGAATGAGTATTTAAAAGAGGATCCCTGTGATCAATACCTTTTGATTGATTCAAATTAGAAGTGAAAGTGACCTCATCAAAAGCCTGACCAATACATGTGTCAGCTAAAGGAATATTTTCCTTATCAAAATCATTTTCAAGAGCTTTCTTTGCCATAGCTCTGGTAACTGCACAAGCTGGGTATAAATAAGGGAATTCTTTTTCAATAGGATCAACTTTCTGATCCAAAGAAGGCTTGTCAGTTACAAGTGGATTAACCACAACCTTGTCTCCACTAGGTCGTTGCCTAGTAATAAATGAATGCCCTGAATGGGTAAAGTTAGACACTATACCGACTGTCACAGGTCCTAAAACTAAGTCTGATGACAAATTTACAGAATGGAGAGGAACATTAACAAAGCCGCACTCTACTCCCTGAATAAGAACACTCTCATTAGAAGAAGACTTCTCAGAAAAAGGCAAATTACCTGATAATAAAAGACTCTGAGAAGCTCCTGTATCCCTTAAAATTTTAATAGGGATAGGATTGGCCAAATCACCCAAGAGTGATATAGAACCCTTCGACATGAATGGTTCATAATTCTCCATAATAAAATCAGACTGGGGTTTATTAGACCCAACAAATGTATTGCTTTCAATGCATGACCTTGACCTCTTAGCAATAAGAGTATTTGGGATAGTTCTATCTTGATTCTGATGCTTATATTTCAATTTGAAGCAATCAGAAATAATGTGTTCCTTTTTCTTGCAATAGGTACACGTAGGAAGAGACAAGGATTTTGAATCAAGTTTATTAGAAGCTTGTTTTGTAAAAGTTGTGCCAGATTGAGTTTTAGGAGGAGTCGTATTAGGCTGAAATACCTTTCTACCAGTAGACTGCTGAGTGAAAGATTTGCTTACAACAGGAACTTTATGAGTTAAGGAATACTTATCAGCAGCAAAAGCAGCATTTTCCAAGGTTTTGATCTCATGCTCTTGAAGATGAGTTTTAATGTCATTAGGAATAGAGTTCTTGAACTCTTCAAGTAATACAAATTGTTCGAGACTTTCATACATGATGTTCAACTTTCTCAGCTAAGCACCATCTCTTAAATAACTGCTCTTTCTCTCTTGCAAATTCAACATAAGTTTGTTCAGCTTTTTATAGTTCCTGAATTTTTGCCAATAAGCCTCAGGGACTAACGCATAACCCTTTAAGATGCATTCCTTAACCAAATCATAGTCAGAACTTTGCTGTACTGACATTGAATGATAAATATCACTAGCTTTACCAATTAGTACACGTTGAAGTAATTGAGTTCAATGCTCCCTTTGCCATTTCAAATTTTCCGCATCTTTTTGAAAACGAGGAAAATATTTGTCTACTTCTTTTTCTCTAAAAGGGGGCACTAACCTGATATTTCTTGTAATATCAGAACTTGAATTTGTATGTGAAGTGGAAGTGTGCTTTTCACTTGCCAGCGCAATTTCTTTCATTTTAATTTGAAATTCCCTTTCATCCTTCTCATTTTCAAATTGTAACTGTTTATCTTTCTCCCTCTCCTGTCTCTCTCTCTCTCCTTCTCTTCTAATTGTAATTGTTTATCTTTCTCCTTCTCCTATCTCTCTCTCTCTCTCCTCTTTTTCAGTTATAACTTCATTTGTTTATCTTTCTCTTTCCTGTCTCTCTTTCTCCTCCTTCTCAGATTGCAATTGCAATTGTTTCTCTTCAGATTGCAACCGCAATTGTTTCTCTCTCTCTCTTCTAATTGCATTTGTTTTTCTTTCTCCCTTTCCTCTTTCTGAAGCTAGAGTTTCCTTAACTTCAATTCCATCTTGTATTTCATTTTTAATTCCTTTAATTTTATGTCAGAGTCTGACACCGAGTTACTGACCGAAGCCAAAACACTTATATCAAGAACATTCTTCTCTACTAAATATTGAATCAAAATGTTTTTAATTTCTTGTTTCATCAAGGAAGCTTTTTCCTCAGAAAGATCGTGTTTTCTGGCAAGTTCAATCAACTCATCTTTTTTCAAACTATCCAACTGCTCCTGAGTAGGACTAGAAAGAAAAGTCTCCACTTTTAATGACATTGTGAATGAAAGCCTGTTTTCACTAAAGATTTAAAACAAAATGTAAAATAGTACTTGGGATTTAAAAACTAGGGGAATTTAAATTTCAAAAAACAATTTTCTGAAATATTTTAGCCAAAATTCAAAGATTCCAAGGACAAGCACCCAATTTTCTTCTTGTTACGTGTCAGCTCGTACAAAAATAACAAGAGAAAAGAATGAAGCTAACAAGCTTTGTATATTTTAACAAAATAATTTATTTCCCTAGAAAACAATGTAAAAATTGGAAATAGGACTTAGTATTTGTGAATATAATTGAAAATTTAATCCTAAGATTGAAAAATACAAGTCCTATCACCAAACAGTTCTAATAGAATCCGGGTTCAAATCTCGATGAAATTCCAATGTGGAGGCGATGACGTCAGATGATGTCTGTCCTGATGGTAACAGATCCTCAATTGAATCACAATTTATAATGTTTCTGTTAAACTCCAGAATAAATTTCCAATGATATTCTTTCTCCCAGAACTTTTATCAAAAGTACACTTGTTTAGTTTTCTAGAGAATAAATTATTAAATTCCAAAAAACAGATGAACTTCAAAAACAAACTGGCAACAACAATTGAAATCTCTTGAGCCCTCAGGGTTTAAATTACAACTCACTAAATCTACTAGAGAGCATCTGTTTAAAGCTGCGATTTTAGATCACATGGTGCTTCATGTGATGGGCTACATGATTTACTAATTTGAACAGCGCAATAAAAAAAAATGCCATTTATCACATATGCAAGAATAGCCCTATCTAAGAATCAAATTCTCACACTGAAAAATATATAAAAAAGAAAGACTGTTTACAGTTCAGCTAACATGTGGGCCGAAATGACCTTGGCAATAGCCAATTGTCTTCACTCGATGTTTACAATATCTATGAACTAGAGTGAGCTAAAAATAGTGCTAATGTAATATTTTACATTCTAAACAAACTGAATTTACTGGAGAAAGTATCGAATCCCGTGAAAATAATCATTACAATAAAATGTAATGAAACAAAAATAAAATAATTTTTTTTTTTTAAACTAACAAGAAATTTAATTACATATACATAACATCATAATGAATAGTTTCTGAAATAAATGTTCTTGTCTTTGTTCAGAAACTGTTACAAAGACAAGTGCATCCTTGTTAACTGACAGTTGAGATTTTTCACTTTTTGGTTCAGTGTTGATGCAACATAATCAACAGGGAATGCAGCTGGTGTGTCCTTCCCAGTTAACTCCACCGCGTTGTTGTTACAACATTTCCTGAGTGTTTTCTTGTCTGGCTGTGCAGTCAGTGATTGAGCGTTTTCACTTGCTAATCCAATGATTTCAAGCTAACTTATGTTGGTATTGGTGGTGGTTCCAATGGTTGATTACTATTTTGCTTGTAACAAGAGTATATTTGAGTGTATCCAAAGGTCTTCTAATATCATAAATTTCAAGCAGATATTGGTTCAGTTGTTATCAATGTTAGCATCACTAGTCAGCTGATCCACCGCTTCATTGGCAAATTCTGTAACCCCATCACCACAGTCAGAATCCATCACTTGTAGGTAATGATAAATCTAATATGAAACATAAATGCCTGAAACTGGAAACTGTTATGTACCCAGCCGGAAAGATTTTTAGTTCTTCAACTGAATTTCATTTCCAGGGACCAATGACAATGATATATATGTAGAATTTTTGGCAACCTTGAATTTTGGAGAGACATATTATTATTTCACCTAATTGGAGTTTATTTTCAATATTGCTATCGAATCCCACCCACCAGAATAACTACATAAGATGAATAAATAGGATCCAAACTCGCACACATTTAAGATGCAAGGTTTAAGCTTATCAAAACTGTCCACGTCAGCAAAGAAAATAAGTTCACCACTTGTCATGGTGGCAGTTGTTTCTTCCTTTTCATTGCAGGTTAAAGTTCCTGTGTATTCTACAAATGAAGCTACTATGCATGGTGGTGGTGGCAACTCTAGAATCATTGCATCTATGTACTGTTTCATTGCAGCTTCAAATACAGCAATATAATTTTTTATAAACACAATTGACATACCTGAGTCACTGTTTCCACCAATTTTGTTTATTTTGAACCAGTTTTTGTTAGCAACACTTCTTGCAGCTTCAAAACAACATCATTGATGGCCACATTAGATGTCTTAAGTTTTCTAGTTCAATCTTGCAAAATCATAAGCATTGATGGCAAACCTGCTCAGATCCACATCAGCAGTGTCTGAGTAACTTATGTAAATGTTAATAATAGGCATTTGGTATACTATTAAGTTTTCTTTCTAAGTGACAAGGTAAAATCTACAACTGCGTGTTATTGGTGAATGTTGGATTTCCATTATTCCACATCATCATTTGGTTGAATTTTGTCCGCTGAATACCCATCTTTTAGCGTTAATGTAGGATGCAAAATTATGTGATTCCCACAAAGTTTGAAAATATACCACAAATTGTAGTCCCATAGCATTTAAAATGGTGCAAGAAAGAAGCATTGTTTTGTTACGTATATGTAATTTTAATTGCTTGTTTGTTAGTTTTAAATTCTTTTTTATTTTACTTTTGTTTCATTATATTTTATTGTAATGATAATTTTCACTGGATTTGAATCTTTTTTCGGAAAATTCACTTCTCTGTTTTGACCTGATTAGAATGTAAAAGGCTGCTTTATCACTATTTTTAGCTCACCTTGGTTGAGATGTTTGTAAACATTGAATGAAAACAATTGGCTATTACCAAGGTCATGTTCAGCCCACGTGTTAGTTAAGTTGTAAACAGCCTTTCTTTTTTATTTATTTTCAGCATGAGAATCTGATTCTTAGCTAGAGTATCTTGGCCTACGTGTAAAATGGCATTGTTTTTACTGCGCTGTTCAAATTAGTGATCATGTAGCCCTGTCATGTGAGCCACCATGTGATCTAAAATCGTGGGTTAAAACAGACATTTTCTAGTAGATTTAGGCAGTCGTATTCCACACCTTTAGAGCTCAAGGTGTTTTGATGTTGATGCCAGTTTGTTTTAAAGTTCATATTTTTTTTTTTTTAGATTTAATAATTTATATTCTCTGAAAAACAACACAAGTGCTTTTCTTTATAAAAATTCTGGGACAAAGACATTTAGTGGAAATTTATTTTGGAATTTTAAACAGAACATTATAAATTGTGATTCAATGAGGAACTGTTGCCATCAGTACAAAGACCTCATCTGACGTCATTGCCTTCCATATTGGAACCTCCTCGAGATTCGAACCTGGATTCAATTAGAACTGTTTAGTGATAGGACTTATATTTTTCAATTCTAGGATTAATTTTTGGATTATATTCACAAACCGTAAGTCCTATTTTATATTTTTGCCTTGTTTTCTAGGGAAATAAATTATTTTGTTAAAATTTACAGAGCTTGTTGACTTCACTCTTTTCTTTTGTTACCTTTGTACGAGCCTACATGTAACAGTTTGAAGATTGTATAAATCCTGTGTGCATTTTTCATATTATATATGGAAATCTTTGAATGTAAACCAATATACCTGTCAATTACATACTTGTTGGATGCTAAGTTCTGATTTGCTCTTTCACCCGTGCATTGAATCTTGAGCCAGACTGTCATGTGACAGAATGGAGAAACAGTCCAAGAACATTCACTTTGGGGTTTCTTTTTCAAATACATTACCTGATCATCATACCCTAGTGTTACGCCAAGTACTTTGCAAATCCAGCCCTTTCAAACTAGGTTTTGGTTTTACTTTAAAATGAATGTATAAAATGTCAAGAGTGATGGATGGCAGGATTCATGCTGAATCCTGTCCAGATTTCAGTTACTACTTCCACTCATGTAAAGAAACTTTTGGAGACCTTACAGAGATGTATTAAATTTGTGCCTTTTTCAAGTTTGGGGTGAGTTTTCTCCCACTGGTAACTATACTCCATCAATATTTCTGTCTGTTTCTTGCTCTATTTAATCTCTATTTAATCCAAATTTCTCAGTTTTTAATGTCAAACTTTATTCTGTGTTGGGACCATTTGAGTTTTCTGCCCAATGATTAGTAGTACATTCATTCAAATAATTTCAGCATCTTGAAAGTGGCCTATAAGAGGAGTGTCCTTTTAAGAGGGGGCTTCTTTTTGTGAGAAGTATGTATATGAAGGATGAAAGCTCCATGCAACTTATTAACATTTTATACATTCATTGTAATGTAAAATTAATTATCGAAAGGTTCTTTTTTGTCTTAAGAATTTACTTACTTTATGCAAACATACGTTAATAGTTCATATTTTCTTTAGCACAAAATATTTATTCAGTTTTTGTTCTGTCATGCTGTCCAATGAAATGCCATTCAGAATCTTTGTCATTTAAATCTTGGTACAAATATTGTTGGCATTCAGAATCATTCTCTTTTCATGTACATGTACTCCTTTTACCCACTGCTGCTGTATAGTCTCCTTATCTGTTCTGATATTTTTTATTTGAGTCTTTCCAACAAATTTTTGAGCAAGTACTCTTGATCTCTCCCCCCTGTTATTGAGTGGAAGTAAGTTTTACTTTTTCTTCTAATGTAAAAACTTTTCTGTTTATGTGATGACATGAAACTTTTTTACTGACTTATTCCTAAATTGTTAGTTGTACTACAATTTAACCATGCAGAAATCTTTCATAGAGCAGATGAAATTTATAAAGGATGTGATACATGTATTGTCACATGATTTTTAAGTCTTATTGTCACATGAATTTTCAGTCTTTTTGCGTGGTGCCCTGTTTTTGTTCAAGGTTCATTTTTCTTTGTGAATTCACAAAAGCAGGGATGCTGATGTTTTTGCAAAATCAAGTTCTCCACAGACAAGTAAATTAACAAGTTACTTGTCTGTATAAAAGTAGTAAAAACCCCAGCTGATAAGCATCACATATTAAGAATATGGATGAAAATCAATACTTAGTGTTGAAACTTTATAAGTGTCACACACCAAAATCAACCTATATCAAATATACATATTTGAAAGGGGCATTCAATTGTCTGTCATTTGATATAACTTTTAATTTTTTTATTTTTAAATTGTTTTTGTTATCATATGTTAACCTTTATGAACAATAGTGTTTTCCGGTAATTTTCCTTTCCAGCACACAAACACCTGCAACAGTTCATGTAGGTGTAACGTTGAGTGAGAAAATTTGCTAACGATTCCAGCCTCATGTTTACAAATGTCTTCTGATAGAATTCATAATTCAAAGTACTTTGGGTAATGTCAATATGTGTTATATAATATGATGAGTTTAGATTGATTCTGAAACAAAGAAACTACCTCTCTGTGACTTAGCCATCATGTCACAGTCAAGTTTGCGGTGTTGAGAAACTGTTTGTTTTGCAATCTGCCAGTGATGTCACCAGTCAGCTTAGGCTTAGAGACTGGAAAACCCAACATTATAACATGTCAATGCTACTACCCCAGGCAGTTTTCAAAGAGAACAATGGTATCCAGTCAGAACTAAGATAGTCAAATTTTGGGCTGGTTTCTCACACAGCCAGATATTATCCTGTTACATTCATTTTGGAAGAATCGGTACAGGTTTTGACATGACTAAAGAATCATCATGGTACTCCGAGAGCAAATTGTGCACTTGTAAAAGTGAGGGAAAAGTGAATTCTAGGAAATTTGGATGAGATTTGGAACAAAGGCTTCTGAGGAAGTTTTCCGGGTGGGATAGGGTGCCACCCTGAAGATTAGAGAGAGGAGAAGACATGGAGAGCATGTGGAAATAGGCAGTTGTGCGAAGGTGCAGGGCCGGGAGAATAGGCAGTTGTGTGAAGGTGCAGGGCAGGGAGAATAGGCAGTTGTGCAAAGGCACAGGGGCAGGAGAATAGGCAGTTGTGTGAAGGCGCAGGGCCAGAGAAAGGAAACAAGGGTACCAGAGGTACCTAATTGGGATACAAGGCAGAAGTTGCAGATGAGTAACATACAAGGGACATGGGAAGGAAACATTCTCACCTTTAATTTCATGTGATGAAATAACTGGCAATTTGAATAGGTCTTTATATTGAATGAAAGAAATTGTGTTGAAAAATTTTCCTGTAATTGTTGAATACTATAATAGAGCTTATTAAATTGTTATATCTCTCACCTTATTATTTTATATATTTATACACCTAGACTGTCAGCCTTACTGACTGGGGGCTCGGGGCTATTTAAGCTTTTAATTGTCCATTCTTCTCCTGTGTTATCACATAATAATACTGTAGGGGGCATGTGACAGTGGGTTTCATGATCACTTTTGCAGGTCATTCAATAGATGTGAATATTCATAAAGTTAATTTGGCCCAAGATAAAAATGAATTCGCTATAACCTCAGTGCTGAAGTTTTTTCATATACATGTACCTGTAAACAATAAAGCTATGATGGGTCAAAGTCTGTAAGGAATTTTGTGTAACCTAAGCTAAATATAGGTAAAACGCATATATCAAAATAAAATCTAAGCTTTTCTCTTTAAAATGATGTATAAATCACTAAATTTGTTAACTATTTTGTACCCCGCATTTTGCACCAAATTTCAGCATGTAAATATACACCGTACTTGTATGATACTTGCTGGTAAGTATGAGTGGACAGTTCTGTAAACATCACTCAGAAAAAATGGAAAGTACTGCCCATTGAAGTTATAGGCCACAATTTACTTGTCTACAGGAAAGTGACCTTGCAAAAGTTGTTAGTCCACAATGGTCAAGCTAGACTTGAATTTTAGGGAGAAGTGACTTCTCCTTTTGTATAGAACAGGGAGAAGTGGAAGCAAAGCAAGATGAATGTTGCAATATTAATATTAATATTAACTGCAAAGAACATTAATCAAGCCTTGAAAGATATAAGCTTCTCGTACCTCAATTCAGTTTTTCCCTTTACCCTCATTTGTGCATCAGAGACCTCCAAATTTTTAATTCGACCCCCAATTCTTATACCAAGGCTTGTTTTTTGTTTTTTGTTTACTCAATCTGACCCCCAGTTCTGACACTAAGGAGATTTTTTGATTCAATCAAGCACTCTTGAGAGGGAACACTATCTGTTTGTCAGCATTATTTATGTTATGAGCAATGGTACAGAACATATTAGGAATAATCAAAAAATAAAACTGGGAATTGTGATGTGACCAATGTTCTGAATTAATGTTGTAATAAAGTATGTTATAGACCCTTTGTGCATCAAGTCTTTGTAGTTGTTGTAATCTCTCTATTTGTTTATATATTTCCAGTGGAAGCCAAAATATAAACATTAGAAAACTTGAAAGGTATTAACAACTGTGATAAGCAGTCCCTGACTGTAGAACCCCTTAGCATACTGTTGCCTCTCGTATGATTTGGGTATTGTCATGGATCAGATTAAATTTGGCATATTCTGTTTTATCATTGAAACTTGATATATTTCACTTTATTTTAGTTCCTGGCTCATAAGAACCATTTGTAATGTGGTTTCATATAATAACACATTCTATCTTTAATTTGTATGTGCTATCAGGAGACAGCATTGCTGTAACATCTTTATTGTTCCTATGAACAGCGCTATCAGGAGATAGCCTTGGTGGAACATCTTTTATGGTTCCTGTAAACAGCACCGTCAGGAGACAGCATTATTGAAATATTCTTTATGGTTCCTATGAAAAATGTCGTCAAGAGGGAGCACTGTATAGCTTGCTAAGTTACATGTATATATTTACATAATATGTTACTGTATTACTTAGTTATTGATTTATTCAATTTATTTTCAGAGTTTTGATGCTGAAGTCTTCGAGTCGGCTACTGGACTTGAGCATATACATGGAGCTGCTGAATATGATACAATATTTGTCTTGTCCCAGTTTCAAGGGGATGTGTACAGAAAATTGAATAAAGCTGAAGCCAGGCTTGTTGGACCCCCTGTCATCATTACTTGTGCCAAAAATCATGAGGTGTGGTATTCACTGACATTTATCATATTTTATCTTGGTCAGATGGCAATCTGATTAGAATTAAAATGATCAATGTAATGGAGAGATGATGGTCACCAATATTGGGTAATGTTCTGTTAACCTTTCCATTTACCCATGAAATTACAACTTTCACATTTATGTAAGTGTAAAGCTTATTTGGAAATTATATCATTTCTAATGATAACTCCTCCTAACATGAAATGCAACACTTACTCTAAAATGCTTCTAAAAATAAGTTGACCCAAAATTCCAAATGTTGGCATTACACAAACCTATATTGGTGCCTGCCAGATCTACTTGTATAGGTAGTTTTCAATTTTAACTAGATTGGGTCAAAAGATAATAAAAGATATACCCCTAAATTAATGGATTCCCAAGGGTGCCACTTTGATATAACAAACTATTGTGTCTCAAGTACAATTTATCATTCACTAACAGTGAGGAAAAGTA
Source organism: Megalonaias nervosa (assembly GCA_016617855.1). Classification (NCBI taxonomy): domain Eukaryota; kingdom Metazoa; phylum Mollusca; class Bivalvia; order Unionida; family Unionidae; genus Megalonaias; species Megalonaias nervosa. The sequence continues at coordinate 122,443 of JAECUM010005181.1, read as the reverse complement.
GCTTTTCTGAGTTGATAATACAGGCACTGTTTAAATTATACAGCATTTCTTTCTCAGCAAAATACTTGGAATAAATGTTGATGAATCTTTTTAGAAGATTTTTCAAAAGTCTGTCTCTTAATATATGAAAAGCATTAACCAATCAGGTATTTCTTTATATATAAATGATTTTTAAAGTTGTGTTTCATGCCTGGATGTATCTCCCACTTACCAAAATTTCATAATTGGATAACATACATTTGATGGGAATATCTTAATTACTTGTACCTGTCAATGTAAACAATTGAGTAACTGTTCTTCATTACACATGTTACCCAAGGTAGCCAGGCTAAGGGAGGAAACTTTTCATAGCTAATTATGGTATCTCAAACAGAGCATATTGCCCCTTGTTACATGATGTTGCTGTTAGAAGCTCTTCTGTCTTGGTGCTTCATTTTGGGCAGAAAGGTGATTTTAGTTACCACCAATATGCCATCATCAAATGGAAGTCCTTCAACTGCTAAGTAGAAACTTCATAATTGGGGACTCAGTCAGGGTTCTCACATCATTGGGAAATCAAGAAAAGGCCAAAAGAGGGATGGGGCATGTTGCTGACCATGTAACGCCCTTTATATTGCATATATTGATCATCAGTAGGGAAGAACTGGAAATTTTTAGCTGCCATTTGATCACAGAAAGAATATGTAGTTAAGACATAACTGAACTGATCATGATTAAAATTTACTGAGGTCTTAACAGAATTTCGGAGTCTTCAAAACTCTGCAGTTACATGACATACAGTTTCTATATGGATCATTTGCCTGAACCATATTGGTATAATCAATCCAGGTGCTCAGGCAATAAGATTGGTTAAGTAGAGTCATTACTATATAGTCAGCTTCATAACAGTATCAGTGTTTTATCTACAAATGGTTTCATGAAAGTCATTTGTAAATAAAAAACAGTGAGTCAGAATCCAAACCTATGATTATTATTCAAGCTGATGATCAGTCTTCAATAGTTTTTAAAAACAATTCGTCATCATCATCATCATCATCATCATCATCAATCCCTTAACCTGGTCGTTGGGGCACTACAGTTGACTTTACAACCAATTCTTTCCATCTTTCCCTGTTCTCTACTGCCCTTTGGGAATCTCCAAATCCCATGCCTGTCACTCCTTAATATTGTCTTCCCACCTCTTTTTCTGTCTGCCTCTTCTTCTGCACCCTCGCACTGTGCCTTGCAAGACATTTTGCCAGTCCAGATGATCTTAAAACATGACCGTACCACTTCAGTTTGCGCTTTTTTACAGTGGTGAAGAGGTCTTCATAGGATCCGATGGCTCGTTGGATCCTGTTGTGGACTTCTTTGTTGGTTACATGGTTAATGTATGAGATGCCTAAGATCTTGCGGTAACATCTCATTTCGAAGGTTTGAATCCTTCTTTGTTGATCTGATGTGAGCGTCCATGTTTCACAAGCATACAAAAAGATGGATATGACAATTGAGTGCATCAGCCTTATTTTGGAACCATAAGCAATGTTGGTATCTTTCCATATTGGTCTCAGCCTTGTTATTGCTGCTGTTGTCTGGGCAATCCTGCAAAGTAGTTCTGGTTTGGAACCCCCATCTGTGATAATTGATCCCAAGTACTTGAAGCCTGTGACTCTTTCCAGCTTCTGTCCACTGACCTTTATTTCTGCACTGATGCCATTGGTGTTGTTTGTCATCAGTTTGTTTTTTTTGGTGCTAATCTCCATACCATATGCTGTGGAGGTTGTGTCGAGGCGCTCAACCAAGTCAGCTAGTTCTTTTTCATCTCCTGCTAAACCATCAATATCATCTGCAAAGTGAAGGTTGGTGACTGTTCTTCCTCTGATGCTGACAGTGCCCTTGTGGTCATGAAAGGCGTCCTCCATGATCCTTTGGAGGAAAATGTTGAAGAGTGTAGGTGACAGTATACATCCCTGTCTGACTCCAACTGTTGTTCGAAACCAATCTCCTCTGCTGCCATTCATGAGGACAGAGCTGGTGGCTTTGTCATAGAGGTGCTTAACAACCTGCACCAGGTTTGAGCTGATGTTGTACTTCCTCATAGTTGCCCATAAGGCTGCATGCCATACCCTATGAAAGGCCTTTTTGAAATCTATAAAGACGTATAGATTCTGCCGATGCTGAAGGTATTTCTCGCAAAGGAGTCTGAGATTGAAGATTTGTTCTTTGGTGCTCCTTCCAGCTCGGAAGTCTGCCTGCTCTTCAGCAATAATTTTTTCAGCTTGAGGCTTTAGTCTGTTGAGAATTATCTTCAGCATGACTTTGCTTGGGTGACTGATATTCTCCTGTCTGCCATATCTTGTTGCAGATTGTTGTCAGGACTGTGACTATCTCCTCTCCTCCTGCATGAATGAGCTCTGCTGGTATGTTGTCAATGCTAACTGACTTTCCTTTCTTTAGTTACCTAACTGCAATTTCTACTTCTTCTCGAAGGATGGGGTTGTCATCAATTTCTTCGGCCCGAGGGCAATTTAGTACTGCTGGATCTCCTTGGGTCTTATGATTGTACAATTCTGAGCAGTATTCTGTCCATCACTTGAGGATCCCATGATCTTCTGTGAGGTATTTTCCTGATTTGCCTTGGATGGCGGTTAGTTTTCCCTTGTTTATGGGTTGTGAGATCTTTCACCAGTTGATATGCCATTTTGCTGTCATTTCTACACAGACTGTCTTCGATTTTGCAGCATTGTCTTTCTATCCAGGATTCCCTTGCCTTTTTCATGCTTTTCCTCATCATGTTGTTTATCTCTATGTATTTTCTAGCACCTTCATGATCTCTTTTTCCCTTTTTCAGTTCTCTTCTTTTGTCGCATAATTCAACGACATCTGTTGTGACCCAAGGTTTCTTTGTTTGACAATATTTGCCAATGATCTCGCTAGCTATGCTAGTCACAGCTGTTTTGAATGTTAAGGACTCTTATAATAAAATTATGTTGTTTAAATACACAACACAAATATAAGTTATATAATGTAACTAAAGCCAAGGCATGTTTTCTAAATATTTTTATTCAAGAAAACATCATGCTAGGTAGTAGTGACTAGAATATGCTTTTCTGATAAGCAGACAGTAAACTAGGTTGTAGTGACTAGAATGTATTTATCTGACTAGCAGGCAGAGAAAATCTTATGCCACACGTCATGTCATATTTTCAATAAGGAAGTCTTCTGAATGTAACTCTGACTCAGTAAACTGTTCACAGTTTAATAAATCATTTCATGTTTTTAAGTTCATGGATTCTTCTCTCTTTTGTTTTCTTCAAAGTTTCCTCAAAATTGAAGGTACTTCTGTCTTCGCCATCAATCTTGATAAGCATCAGATTTCTCTGTTTCTCAATCCCAAGCCTATTCCGAAAAGTGGTAAAGATCCTGTTCTAGACAGAGAATTGACTTGACTTCTTTTTGAAAATGTAGCCAGCTGTTTTCAACCATTGCTGCACAAAATTATGTTTTATCTTACGAGTAACCGTTACCTCATCTTTGGATGATGATGGCTCCACTGGTTCAATAACATTACTGTTATCATCGGTCGGTCGTAAACGCGGTCTGAAAGATAATTTCATTTGTTTCAGATCTATTTTAAATTTTCTTTTGCCTTTGATGCCGTTTTCAGTTGAACACTGACAGTATCTTGGAACAACGCACGGTATACAATTGAGTGAATGGAAATTGTTGTTTCATTGTGTGACAAAGGTGTTTATTTTCCAGCTCTTTTTTGGATGTGGTAATATACAGTTCTAACATCCTGTTGCTACAGATGATCTGACAGTTACAGGGCATGTAAGGTCAGCTCCAGGCTCCACACTCAGTTGAAGCCCTATATACCTTATGATAACATTAACATAAGAAACTGGTGTGCATGTGTTTTCTTTGTTTGGGAGAGTTGTAACCTAGCCATTAAAGTAGTTAGACCAAACCTTTGTTTTGTGTTAATCAGCAAAACATAAGACTGAGGTGCGTCAATTTACGTACCTGTGACAATTTTTGTGTGTCAAATCGGAAAGTCTGTGTATTTGACGCATGACACATGGGTAGATAAAACACTCAGTATCCTTTCTTATCAGAAGGGACAAAGACCAGTCAAAGATGACAGTTAAAATGTTGGTGTAACCTGTGATCTGTACTGTTAAGGGGGAAAAAAAATTAAGCTAAACTTCCCTCAGTTCATTTTTGCTTTAGAAGTTAGCAGAAACATATTGTGATAAATCTTTGCTTTTAATTTGGTAGTTTGCACAGGGAAAGAGTTGTAAACATTTAATTAATAGTAACCTTCCCTGTCACTACAACCCCCAGCTCGCCTTTGTAATAAATTTTACTATCAGATCTTGCTGAATACTATTAAGACTATGGCCTTAAACTCAATAACAGAGAAGGGCGAAAACCAACAGGTTTTGTAAAATTCAGCAAATAATTTATTTCCATAGAATACAAAGTGAACATTTAAAAAGAACTTAAGGTATTGTGAATTAAATTACAAATAGTCTTAAAAATTTTATGACAAGTCCAAATGTATGAAGTATCAGTTGAATTCAAGTGGTATTCCAGAAAGATTCCGATATTGAATGTGTTGATATGCCTGTAGCCTCAAATGTGCTAATATACCAATGGTCTGAAATTTGGTGATGTATTAACAGTCTTTTATGTATCAAAATAATATAATCCAAAATGTCCTTGTTGAAACTCACTATAATTCGAATTAATGTTTTAATCAGAGAATATTATTGAGCACTTTGTAATTCCAGTGAATAGTATTTTGAACAAATATATCCAAACAAATTAAAATCTGAACACAACAATAAGACTGATTCGTCTTCAGATGTTAAGGCAAGAATGAATAATTCTTAAACTCAAGACTGTATCTTTAACTCAGATTGAAGTAAAAATGCTTACAATTAATAATGATCTAAATATTTAATCTACAGTCATAGGAAAATATTAGCTATGTATTATGTTGTTTACAAAATAAATGTCACAGGTCAGGTACAACATTAATTTTGATTTTGGACAAAGGTCAAGTACAAAATACAGATATACATAACATAAAATCATGGAGAAAAGCCAACAGATAATACAAATTAAATATACATAACAATACTTGGCCATCTGCTAACCACTAGGACAATTTTCAATGCATAATCCCATGCTCTGGGGATTCTTGATAATGACTGAAATAAATATTCTGTCCAAAGTCAGAATAGACAGATGTTGGGGTACCTACCATAAATAAGTATATTTTGAGTATCCTCAGATATAATTAACAGATTAATATTTATACAACTAGAGGTGACACCTTTGAAAGAGTTTGATTTCAGTAGAGCTCTAAAAAGATGGAGCAGGAAGAAAGACATATAAATGTGTTAGGTAAATTTTGAACTATGGTTGTTTCCTCCTCCTGATTCTTTTCTACTCCCCGCTTCTTTTGGTGACAATGAGTGAGGACGCCCTTAAGATAAAATCCTGGTAGCATCTCTCCTTAAATTGTACACGGGGAACAAATTTAAAATTTCTATTTTTATGCAGAGATATTTAACCAGTGAATGAAGGTGCTGATGGAATAAATAAAATTAGCACAGAATCAGCAAGGGGACAGATTTTAAACTGCTCAAGTTTATCACCTTGTGTAAAATTTAAAAAAAATTATAGAATAGGACAGGGTGTTGTCAGTAGTTTTCCTTCTTCACTAACAAAAACAAGTACTTGTGGCTGCAGCAGTCTTTTGCATCTGCAGGAAGTACAGTGTGATAGATTTTGTTGATATTCATTCTCATTCCCATGCCCAGATTTGTTCTAGATGAGATTTTCTTTGTACAAGGAAATTGTTTTATTTCTTCTGATTTGAAGATAACATTGTAATATCTTCCAAGTTTAAGTGAGACATGAAACTGGTAATAAGATGTTTTCAAAACATTGATGCTGTGCAAAGCAAAGACCTGGCAGCTGAAGTGAGTTAAATGGAGCCACCATTAAATAGCCTAAAACACTGAATGAAACTGACAACCAACAGGTAGTCTGTTTGAAAGTATTTTTTTATCTTGTCATTGTTGAGAATTGCATATAAATATATGATAACTATGTCTGCCTGTAATCTGCATACTGGAGTGTGTGTGTGTGTGATTTGGATTTTTAATGTAGCTTTAACAATTTTTCAGTCATATCGCTATGATGTCTGCAGTGTGGCAGTTTATAGTGATATTTAGCACTGGGGCATCATGCTGCAGACATGTAGCATGATGTCCCACCCAGTTACATTATCCTGACACCAGGCCGACCAGAGCTAACACTAACCTCTTAATGCTGAGTGCCAAGCAAGGCAGCTGTTAGTACCATTTTTTTTGTAAGTCTTTGGTATGACTCGGCCAGGGATTGAACCCATGACCTCCCGCATCCAATGCGGATGCTCTAACCACTAGGCCACCGGAGCGGTCCTGCATACTGGAAATACAACCACTATGTCAACATACATAAAGTGGCACCACCTACCTTGCAATGATTGAAAGACCATCAAGTTCATACGTGTATCAGTACGTGTCATATCAAAGGCTATATATCATGAATCGTATCGATACGTGGCACCCCTATATTTAGCAACCATATGTACTCTACTTTGTTGGTGCAGTAAAGGTACAAGATATTAAATTATTTTTTAACACAACTTTTATTGCTTTTTTAAGTTTTGGGACATTTCATTTCAGTTAATTAATCTTATTTTGCTTAGCTGATCATAGACCAGAAGAGCTTATGGGATAGTCTTTCACCCCTCATACATCCATACATTAGTGCAAGTTTAGTATTGCTACTCCTGCTAAATTACTTGGACGATTGCCATAAAATCTTTACACACACATTCATTCAGTGGTCTAGTTTGTCTGCAATAAAAATTCTGCTGGTTGCATAATCAGTATGGCCATCTTGAAAATCTTGTTTTTGCTACTCCATTTGAATGGATGGTCATATCAACAGTTGGTCCTTAATGAAGTCCAATATGGCCTCTATGAAAGAGAGCTTCAAAATCTTTGTTATCGCTACTCCTACCAAATGAATGGTCACATTAACATGGAGTTTGAACTAAAAGACTTCATATGATGTCATGTTGGTTGTTATGTATATTTAATTTGCATTGTTTATTAGTTTTTTAAACTTTTTTTATTTCATTATATGCTATTGTAATGAAACATTGTATGTTGGACTTAACCTTGTCCAATATCAAATTTAGTTTTAACTTAACCTGAATTATTAATTTTTTTCCATGTGTATGGATTTAATATCAGGATCATTATTAATAGAAGTAAACATGTTTATTTGGGTCTAGGTCTAGGTTATTGGAATTCCTCTATAATTTACCTGGCGTACCTGACATAGTCTAGGTTATATATTATAATTTTAATTACAGACTTTCTAATTATACCTAACATTTTATTTTGTAAACAGTAAGAAGTTTCTAAAAGGTTATTTTCAATTAGCTAATAGTTTTTTTTTTAGAAAATGCTAATTGTGACCTGAGATCAAGTAGAGGTCTATATAATCTTGTCAATGGAAAGATTATTCATTTGTGCTTTAAGATCTTTTCACTCTTTTCTGTTACTTATTGTAAGAGCATAGACTCTATAACATTTTTCCTAAAATGAAATGGTATCGATCTGGAATTCTATATGGTCACGACAGGAGCCATCTTTAAAATCTTGTCATCACAACTCTATCTGAACAGAAAATCATTATGATGTGGAGTTTTCACCAGAAGACTTCAATTGATGTTCAGTTGATCATAGATGAAAATGGATCTTATCTGACATCTAGTACAAAAATCTGTTATTGGTATTCCTCTGGAATGGAAAGTAATACTGACATGATGTTTTCATCAGAAGACTCTTATCATGTCTACTTAGTCCTGAATGAAAATGATGCTAATCTGATGTGTAATATGGCTGCCACAATGGCCAGCTTGAAAATCTTGTGATGACTAATTCAAAATGAATGCTGATATTAGCATGTGTTTTCATTAAAAGACTTCTTGTAACGTTAGAGTTGCTGTCAGGGTGTGTGAGTGCACAAATTTATTTGAATTTGTGCACTTGGAAAGTGGTGATGTGTGAGAACTCATTCAAATTAGTTCAAAGTCACACATATAAAAATGTACTTTGCACAGTGTGCAAGTTTATTTAACTGTTAACCCGTGAATTGCATCCTGCAACATCACTTGCATGGCCAGCAGAGGTCTAGTAGTGCTTGTTGAAATGTAAACATGTCTTTTTAAATGGGCAGCTGTTGACATATCAAGTACATCCACTTGACATAAATGCTTGTTAAAGTAAATTTGATTGGTACATTGGGCCCTGGAACAAGCATTCTGTTGTAGTGTAAACCTTGCCTTCATCAATAAAATTTTATATATGCTTGTTTAAATTGAGGGCAATCTAGAAAACCCATAGTGACTGACTGCCAATATGGTTCATCTTCACTCGGCAATTTCCTTTGACAAATACTGTGTGATGATCATGATGATGAGAATGATTTTGCTAGTTTTGAAGCACATCAGATCACTGGAGCTGGGAAAGTTACTTGAATTACCAGTGAGTGATTTTGAACCCTAAAATGATGTTGAATATGAATCTAATGCACATGCTGGATGGATAAACAGAATCAAGCCCATATTCAGTGGTATTTCAAAATTAAACATAGAAATGGGGAATACCAATCCAGTTGTTCCTAAATTATAATACAGGCAATATTAAATTACTAGTGCAATTTTCTTTTCTTTTCTCAAGCAGTTCCGCACTGAGAGATCTTATGCCAGAAAACTCTGTAGTGCCTTAAGGGCTAAGATTAATTCAATAAATAAGAAAAAAAGAAAATTAGAAAATTGGTATACATGTATTTATTTAATCAGAATGCCTCCGATCAAGCAGACTGACATTGATGGACTTGAAACATTAATACAGCATTATCTAACAGATAAGAAATCTGGCATGGTCTGCAAAGCATTGATTTAAGAAAGAAAGTACAACATTGGCTTAGTTTATGTTAGTGAAAGATCTAGTTTTGTTGAAGAGTTGTGCTATAGATAATAGTTATTAACTATGGAATAATATACATAACAATCATGAAGAACAAGCTGACTGTGCTGGCAAAGCAGAAGGGACATCTTTTGAGGAGTTTGATTTCAGTAGAGCCCTTACAATGTGGAGCAGGAAGAATGAAAGAAGGATAATGAAGCATTAGGTCAATATTTAAGTACCAGTATACATTTTCTCCTCCGCTCCCTTTGGTTTTCATTCTACTTCTCCTGTATTTTGGTGACGAGTGGAGATCCCCCCCATTACATAAAATCATGGAAGCATTTCTGTAATGTTTTGTTGTTCCTAAATTAAAATGACGCTGGTCTGACGTCCAGTACTTGGCAGTCTTTGAAATCTTGATTTTGCTGCTCCTATTAAATGGAAAGTCATTTGATATGTGGTTTTCATCAGAAGAGTTCTTATGATGTTTGGTTGGTCTTAATTGAAAGTGACAAACCAGAATACGGTCATAATGGTGGCTATCTCTACTCCTTCCAGCTGGACTTGGGCTTTTCACCAATAGACTCCTTATGATGCCTAGTTGGTCGTAAATAAAATTAAGCAAGTCACTTATCCAGTATGACTGCCATGACAGCCATCTTAAAAATCTTGTTGTCACTACCCCTGAATGGATGATAATTATGACATGGGTTTTCACCATGTCTACATTTTCCTAAATGAAGATGGTTCCAAGCTGACATGTACACCACAGTAGCTAATTTGAAAATCTTGTTACTGCTGAAGAATATTAGAGGTGGTTTCAACACTCAGCATTTAAAAGGAAGAAATGCTCTTATCTTGAATTTCTTATAGGGACTATTGTTTTGATGAAAAATGTTTTGGAACACTTTCATATGCATGGTTTGATTGTTTATTTAGTATGACTAGTTAATTAACCCTTTTTTGTCTCCTAAGTGACTAAACAATGCAAGTTGTTGGGTGAAAAGGTCTGCTTCCCAGTTGGGTAAACAGATGGATTTTCTATTCAGCTCAAACACTTATCTGGTATAGTGACACCAGTTGGATAGTAAAAGCTATAGCCATATTATTAGAAGCACTGCCCAACTATTTTAGCCTCATTGTACACTAATTGTGTTTCATCATTTTGAGAGAGAAAAAGGGCCAGGAAAATGATCTTATTATTGCTTGTTAGCTGTACTGGTCATAGACCCAAAAGAACCTTTCGGATGGCCTATTGTCCATTGTCTGATGACTGTCTATGGTAGCTGAGCTTGTAGAGCATCAGACTCATGAACAAAGGCTTGCGGGTTTGATACCCATTGAGGTTGGCTGCCTGAGAGTGACCTGAATGAAAATGGTGCCAATCTGATATCTATTAGGGCTACTGTAGCAGCCATCATGAAAATCATGCTGTTGCTTCTCCTTCTGAAGTGAAAGCCATAAGGCACAAGTTTTCATCAGATGACATCTTTGGATGTCTCAGTGGTCCTAAATGAAAATGATCTCCCAGGACACCACAATGGCCAGCCTGAAAAACTTGTTATCTCCACTCCAACAGAATGGATGGTTATAGCTCTGAATAAGTCTGATTACTCCTAAAAGAAAGTGTTCAGCTTGGAGGTCCAATTGAAGTACCACAGTGGTCACCATGAAAAACTTGTTATTGATACTCTGTTTGAATCTATGGTCATGTCAACATTAGGGTTTCATTAAAAGATTTTTTTTATGATGTCTGGTTGGTCCTGAATGAAAATGGTGCCAATCTGATGTCCAATATTGCCATAATAGCAACCATCTTGAAAATCCAAAGCCACTCTTTTGATGTCTCCATCTCCAGAGATAGATTCTGCGAAGGACATTCCTATCTCTCTTCCGGTGCAGGCTGAGGTTGTTATGTAAATTCCATAATGGTGGACTCAAATGAGTTCATAGAGAAACCGTTGGGAATGGTTTCTTCACCCACTGTGTTTCCCTGCTCTTTTTTACCTCTCTTGCTGGTTGTTGGAGGGGGAGGAAGTTCATTAAGGAGATGAATGAAGTTTATTGCCTCCATTGCCCAGACTTCTGTCCCAAGCTTTCTGGCATTGAAGACATGAAGAATGTCTCTAGAGTGGAGATGTTTTCTGAGGTCTCCCCACTTTCAGATCATGTGCTGCTCTCACACTCCGCAATGGTCTTGTAGCATACAGAGAAGTTTTCCTGGGGACATCGTTCTCTTAAAGAGTAAGTTAGAAAGTTTGACAGATTAATCTAATGCTCAACCATATGATGAGAATTCATCCTTGAATAGGGTGATTCTCAAGAAATATCTAGTCAAACTGATGACACCAGCTTATGTACACTAAGGCCCCCCCCACCAAGTTTGTTTTTAATTTACAGTGTACTAGGCACTTAAAGTACTGGACTAAACAAACTCAGTTAGATGCGCAAATCAATTTGGGAATCTTTTTTTTTTGACATTTTTTAAATGGTATGTGGGTGGAGGGTGGGATGATAGAGTTGGTAAAGAAAAACTGGGACGGTCAGCTGACATTTGCTTAGGCCTTACCTTTGTTCTTTCTCTTGTGTGAATCATTTATACTGCCTCTTTAAATTTTGTCCAAGAGAAAATTGTGATTGCTTCAAGTCATGTCTTGAATTGAGCATTTTCATTAAGTGCATTGTTGAAATTACCATTGGATTAAGTTTGGGTAAGTTTTGTTTCTGTTTGGAATTATCCCTCTCACTGTCTGTCTGTCTGTCTGTCTCTCATTATGGACTGCTCTGGTGGCCTAGTGGTTAGAGCGTCCACCTTGGATGTGGGAGGTTGTGGGTTCGATCCCCGGCCGAGTCGTATCAAAGACTTATAAAAATGGTACTAACAGCTGCCTTGCTTGGCGCTCAGCATTAAGAGGTTAGTGTTAGGACTGGTTGGCCTGGTGTCAGGATAATGTGACTGGGTGGGACATCATACTACATGTCTGTGGCATGATGCCCCAGTGCTGGACATCACTATAAACTGCCACACTGCAGACATTGTAGCGATATGACTAAAAAATTGTTAAAGCTACGTTAAAAAATCCAAATCACATACACACTCTCTCTCTCATGGATTTTTATAGTTATGTATTTGGATATTTTTTTTCCTTGAAGTTCATAACCTTGCATTTATTGGACTTCCCAACTGGGGTGTTGACAAAACTGTTATTGTGTTTGAGAATTATTTTATTCCATTTTCTTCCTTGTGTAGGTATTTAGTTATTCTTATCTTTGCCAGTTTGGTCTTCAGACACATCTTGATTCTGTTTTATTGTTTTAACACAGTAACAAATCTTTAAAATTCTTTTTCTGTTTCATTTGACTTTTCTATTTTCCTTTTATGGAAGGAGGTTGCTTGCCATTCTTCTTTCATTTATATGTTTTTATCGCTCGAACTCCTTTCAGCCCTTAAAGTGACTTTTGGATAGTATTCCTTATTACACCTCTCCCTTGATAACTCACACAAAATGGGGTCCAGAAGCATAGATAATGAGGTAGCGAGGATATGAGTTACACAAGGACCACAGAAAAATTTAGAAGGGGATAGCATCCACATTGGACTTAGAGAAAACTTGTATGTGAGGTGGGGTAACTGGGCTATTTAATTGCTCAATACTCGTTTTATAATTGTGTTTGGAATTATTGTCAATATAGAGCTTTTCCAGTGAAGCTGTTAGATTTTCTGCATAAATTACCTTTATTTCCAAGATACCCAACCTTAAGAACATTACTCCAAGACATTTCTCCAAGATCTTTCAACAACTAAATTGTGTACGAGTAAACATTGTGTATTATGCCACTGGTTTTTGTTCTTATTGATACACAACAAAACAAGAGTCCCTTTTTCCAAAATTAGGGGCATTAATTATTTTGTGAAATAACTGGCAATGTTGAAACTTGATTTTATTTTAATGCTCCATCCATAAAATATTGGTGCAGTGATTTCATTGCAAGTAATAGTTAGGAATTTTAAGTATAACTAGCTTCTCTGTATTGAACTGTATGTATGAAACAAGGTTTTTTGTTCAGCAAGTACTCATGTCCCTTGGTTGCCTATGTTATCTTTGATTACATTTGTGTAGGTTTATTTAATGTAGTTACATGTATTAGTGATGATGTACACATTAATATTTATAACAGTATTTGGTTAATTGAAATGAGTTGACCTGACACATAACTGTGATGACTAGCTCCAGTGCAGGCAGGATTTGCATGACATTTACCTTTTCTTTTATTTCACCCTTTTTATTTGATTTGATAGAAAAGATATAATTAATGTAATAATACAGATTAAGATCAGGTTTTAAATGAGTGTCACAATACAACAAATACTTCCTGCAAGTTAGAAATCAAGGCACTGTTGGCTCTTAATTAGTTTCTCACAGAAACAGTCAGGCCAAAAGCAAAATATGTGTTTCCTATTGCACTGGTGTTAAAATTAGTGTAGGTAGATAGGGTGTTTTTGTTTTTTTAAACATTATACAGTAAAACCTGTTATGAAAGACTGTCCCTTCTGCCAACAAAAAGCAGTCTCTCAAGACAGATGGTCTCTCATAGCAGGTTTGTACAAAAAGACCAGTTCCAAGGTCCAAGTCAGAACAATTTCAAGAAAAATAACCACAATCACTGTCCATATATTCTATGCTTTATTAATAGTTACTGCTGAAATATTGTATGCATTCATCTAAAACAAAATTATATAGCAATAAAGATATACTTCTATCATTAAACATGAAATCAAATTGTTTCTGAATTACTCCTTTTCCTTTATAACAACCTAAATTTGTTTTACCAACGTTTGAACTGCTTTTTGCGAGTGGTCTGCTCTTTTTCACTTCTTTCACTTACAATAATTATTTTCTCCAGCCTTAAAATTTGTCTCTTTTTAGCTGGAGATTCATCTATTGTTATTAAGGTTCTAGGTGTTAAAATTATTAGTTGTAATATCGAACGTAAAGACTGTTTTGACTGGGCTGTGGGAAAATATCACAAATCTATACATTTGCATTGTATATCTAACAATTAATGAAATAAAAAGAGACAATTATCTCATCTAGAAACAGAACCATTTACTCAGAGACAAAAGTCAACAGCTTCATTCAAAGATGATATACAGGGATTAACTCTATAAACAAAGTGTGTAACCCGGTCACACCAACTTTAATAGATGACAGCTTTGTGATTGGGATATAATCACTTAACATTGGGGGGAAAACAACAAACATCACAAGTCTTGAACACTATCAATCGAATCCCACAAACGATTCTCTCTTGCTGGTTTAATAATACGGATTAACTCTAAAGACAAACAATACACGCAACCACTACGTCAACTTTGGCATTACAACGGCAATTCATGACATGTACATTATCCTGGTTTACTGACTATAGCATTTATCACCGGTAGCAACAATCCTTTTTTTAAATATTCTTTTTATGTTTGTTTTTGATTGGAACAATCATTACTAATCAAGTGGTCGTTGTAACAGTTTATTACATATAGGTAAGTGGTGTCTGTCTGTTCTCGTGATACGGTTGTTCATATGGATGCCGGGTCATAACGCCGGGAAGCAGGCTAAGTGCGGGAATAATTAGTCTGGTTCCCTGCTTTGTATGCTCCCTGCGTTGCTCACCCCTATATGAATAGCGGAGAACAATGCAGGGAGCATACGAAGCAGGGAATCAAACTAGGAAATGATCTACATATACTTTAGTCTGGTTTATGACAGAAACTATAAGCATAGCTAAAATATTCAGACATCTGTAGCCAGCCTATTTGTTATTTTTATTTAGAACAGTATGAGCGGTTGTTCTTACAAGGATTAAATAATGGTCTCTTGAGTTTATCCTCATTTTTGCGATGCTGTCGTTCATATCAGTGTCAAAATGCATATTTTGCCAAGACATCGCAGTCGCTGGTCGCATTCAGCAGGTGGTCGCTCATAACGGAGTGTTTATATAATAAAATCGATCCGTGCATTACGATTGTGGTTGGAAATGACAGGTGGTCGCTCATAACAGTTTTTACTGTATATAATAATGATTACTATATACAATAAAATAAGCACTTCTAGTTATTGGGCAAAACTGACTCAGTTAGATGCACAAATCAATTTCAGATTTTTTTTACCCTGAGGGAAAAAGTGCTAGGGTTGGCAGTGAAAAACGGTTGGCCATCCTCAAACATGCATGTTATTTTTTTGACCTCATGAACATAGCTGTGGTAGAAATTACATTTTTCAAGTTTCAAGATTCATACTGCATTTATGATGACTACACTAAAACTGAATTGAATGATATAACTAAAACAAGAATTTCATGGGATAAAACTTAATTGATTGCTATTTATGTTGCTAGGCATTATTGACATTTTCTGCAATCAAAAAGTTTTAGAATACTGTTTGGAATGAAAATGAAACAAAATCTGTTGTTTAAAAGTTGAAAATTTCAGTATGTTGATTCTTTTTTCCAGGTAATAACCACTGTGTTTGATAATAAAATGAACAGTCTTTGAAGGTTTCATTTATCAATTTTGATTGTGATTTTCTCACGGTCAACAAATAGGGGCCATCTTTTGGGGTATTTTCTAATTTAACATGTTGGGATCGATGCCTGACTAAGTTTGAGCTGGTTAGCAAGTTATTGAGGGAGTGATGTCTTACTGCATTATTAATAGTGTCCTATTGAGCTCATTTTGCAATTTTTTTTTCTTCATTACTTGGTAATAATGCTGACATCTTTGTAAAGAAAAACAACAAAAAAAGATACTGTTGACTTAATGTAATTAAAGCATTAGTTACTTTAACTATTAGAATTGATAGTTGAGAAAATGCTTGTATGTTCTAGTGGTATGTATGGCCACCTCTCATGCAGGCATACCATGTTTGAATCCTACCATCTGCTTATACAAAGGTAAGATCTTGCTGAGAAGTTGTAATTTGTTTTAATCAGCAATGTGAAAGCAGATGGGGGTTGAGCACAAGAAAACCCATGAGATATTCACCCATCCTGCCCAGGCATATACAAGGGAAGAAAAAGGGGCCTTCTATTTTCTTGTCATAATTTTCAGGTTTTTCTTTGCTGTGAGTTTCAGCATCAAATTTGTATGTCTTTGTAAGTCTTTTTAGAGCTGTTTCAGGCCCTTGTAGCCCCTGTCAAAGGGTGGAGAGTGAATTGTGCCTTCTTGCTAGGGATGTCTAGTGCCCACTTCAGTCCTATAGGGTGGAGAGTGAGTCATATCATTCTATGAAGGAGCAGCACCTCTATTTCCCTAGTATTTAGAGTTGTCCCCTCCTGCGAAGGAGGAACAGGACCCTCTTCAGTTCTCTAGGGTTGAGAGCAAGTCATAACCTCCTTTGAGGGGTGAAGAGCACCCTCTTCAGTCCCATGGGGTAGAGAATGAGTCACACCCTCCCTTGAGGGAGGATTTGCCATTAATTTCCATTTTGTAATGCAGAGAGTGTGATGTCTGCTTCCACACCCCGTTAAGAGAGGTGTAGCATCCTCTACTAGCCCACAGCTTAGTGTTGGGTAAGTGAGCTGCACCCTCCTGGGAGGGTGCAGCTGCATCTTTTCAGCTTGGATTCTAGGTCCTGTTGTTGGCAACAGTATACGCAGGCGACATTATCTTGGGAAAACACTACCCTTAACATTAACAATTTGGAGATTATGGCAGTATTTTTATCCATTTATGGTGCATTCCCTGTGCAGACACTGGAGGAGATCCCTGGAGTGGGATCATCTGTTTACTTATGCCTTCGCACCCTTCAGGATGATCCCACAAGTCTTGCATAAAGTAAGGAAATCCAGTGCGCAGCTCAATTTTAAAGCCCTTATGTGCCCCAAACAGTCGTGGTCCAGCAATCTTTTTAACATACTTGTAGGCCAGTATGGGACATTACCCCAGAGGAAGGACATTCTATCACAACACAGGGGCTCTCTCCTACACAGTAGCCTGCAGATTCTCTACCTTCACACTCGGCTCATGTCAAAGGATCTCTTTGCCTGGTAAAGATGCCAATGGGTACTTGCCCATTGATAATAACCTGGGTAATAAAATGAACAACTGTTTCCCCATTTAAAAAAGGTATTCCAGGTTCAGATTGAGACACCAAATAACAATTACAGTTTGAGGCTCATGTTGTGTATGCATTTATTCATCATCACAGGGGCTTGTATCGTTGCTTACAATTACTTGTCATACATGTACTATGTAATAGTAAAAGGGAGGATACTTCTCTCCTTTCTTGTGCGACCTATTTAAGAATCAACACTGGTATTTAAAGCTAGACCATCCTAACTTCATGTCTGTCCATGGTTCATGCGCCATTTTTCTCACGATGTAAATGCACTTGTTTTGAGATCCTGATAACATTAACTAGGGTCAATACCTTTTGTCGACAGCGACAGTAAGTACTGATTAAGAAATATTTGACAAAATAAAATTTAAATATGTACTACAATTCAAATAAAAGAAAGCACAAGATAGATGTCCGGTTTAACTAATGCCATATTTTCCTCAAGTTATGGCCCTGGAGTGAGTATTAGTTGTTCAAGTCAGGGCCACTGTTCACTTTTGTTTGCTGGACTCTTTTTTTTTTTATTTGCGGGAAACCCAAGACAGATATTTTTGTGATGGTAAAGGCAACATAAAAACTTGGTTGCCATAAAATGCACTTCTTATACTATGTTAGGAAAAAATGAACAAAATGGACAACTATACAGAATGAAATTTTTCACTGAAATGTTTAAATATAAGGGAAATCTTTGTTACTGAAAAAAATTTTAAAAAATTGGCCACGTGTGTAAATATGACAATTTTTGTATTAATTTTACATGAAACAGTTCCAAGAAAACAGACAGGATTCTTGAATGTGAAACCACTTGTCACAGATTCATTCTATTTTAATACTACCGTAGATATTTAGTGGACCAGTCTAAATTGAAAATAAATGGTGCCAGATATCATTAAAAAAATGGGCTGTATTGATGTGACTGTTGGATGTTATATGATTGAAAAATTTTAGAGGAGACGGATTTTGTTAAACTTAAAAATATGTTGCACCTGACTTGTTAAGGGACGAACCATGGCAGGTCGAGGATACTACAACATTCATCATTTGTGGATTTTACGACTATTCACGAAAGTTACTGCAGACATGTATGATGTAGACTAGTTAAAGTGAGTGTTATGCATAAATCATTTAACAGTTTCTTTTGTGTCTACACTCTTATATTAACTATAATCCACATGGATTTAGCCGATTTGTGAAAATTGTAACTGCAGATCCAGGTAAGTAACAAAAGGAAATATACATTAAATAAAATAAACATGTACAGTTTTCAGTAATTATGGCATGTAATATATAGATTGCTCTTCTTATGCTCAGATTACGCTTTTTTGCCACTTATATTAGTAATAAATTATGCTTATACCTCTCTTGGGGGTTGGCATGTGTGAACCCACAACAAAGCAGTTCAGGTTGACATTGAGTACAGATCAACTAAGATTATCATCAATATATTTTACTATTTGTGTTTTGACTAAACAAAATCATAATTTTCCACACAATGGAAAGCTGGATGCATGTAACACTGGCATTAGGGCTTTAAGGGCAGGTCAAAGGTAAATTAAAGACTAATAGTTAGAAAGATGAAGATATATTTTGGGCTTTGATGTTAGTCAGTGTGTACATTTTATTTTCAGCCCATTCCCAATAGTGCCAGACCACAGTACTGCTTCTCAATGGCAGGACTGATTGTTTGCTTTACTGGGTTCAAGGATAGAGAAGCATTGGTAAGCTAGCTACAGCACAGGTGTTCACCGGTACAGTTTCTTCATATCGCAGAAATTACTTTATAAAAAATAAAGACTTTGTATGAAATTAATGATATGGCTGTCAGTTCATTCAGAAGCACAATGTATTTAACCTTGATTCTTCATGATTTCTGTTGGCTAAAAAAATTTTCAGAAATTTTATATTATCAAACTTGATTTGCTGAATAGTTTAGGGTAAAGATTATGATTTAACATTGCATCGAATTTATGAATGATAAATTTATTCAGAAAGATGTTAGCATCCTGAAATGATTTTCAGAATTTGTAACTAATCAGCTCATAATGTATGAAGCTCTTTACATAGATTGCTGTAGATATTAACCATAAGAGAAGACAGTATGTCAGAATAATTCTACAACTCATGAAATCTATCAGTATATTAAATGTATCTTTAAATTGTATGGATAGAGCACTTAGCTTCCATATCAATCACAATCAAGAATGTGTAGAATGCCTGTCTACTTCACTTTCAATCCTAGCTACTTTTTACTTTTATATTTTCATTTCAGTTACGAATCATACTTATGGATCAAAACCACAAATCACTGTGCTCCCACAATGTTATTGATAGTTACTGACTTTTTATGAATGCAGTGAATGGTAGTATCTTGTGACACTATAAATTTCATTTTATTGCCATGAATCATGGGAAATGTTCCGTAACATGCTCACTCAGGTTTAATTTCCAGTGCAAGCTCACTTACATTTAGACATACTTCCTGTTTCTTGCTTCAGCAATCCTTAAATTGAAACCTTGAATTGGTTACAATATTACGATATACTGATAGAATATAGAAAGTCATCTGATAACAGATGAAACCCACAGAAATTATGGCTTGTTACATTAGCTGCTTATATTTGAAGAAACTCTGTATCTATAAAAGTAAATAGACAACATAAACTTTGGAGGAGAAAAATAGAGGATTTATTCACCTTCAAATGTCAAAATTTAAATTAATATAACAGAATTGATATATTCTCTAATTATGTTTCCACTGTTTCATTACATGTAACAGTCTCAACAATTTGTGTTGAATAATAACATTGATCACATCGAATTTACTATTAAGACCTAAGAATATTCACAGGAGTACCATTCAAATCCCAATAACAAATAAATTCAGATGAATAGAATTATCATATGAAATGGATGAGAGTTTCTTTTACAATAAAAATATATTCATACAAATGTGCTGACATAGTGTAAGTTTTATAGAGGCCCTATATCCCTATGTACAAGTACTTTGCGCTGTGTCTTTGATGTATATTTTCTAATTTGATTGCTTTAAATTAATTTTTATCTAGAGAATGATAGCATTCCCTGTCACATTTGGAAGCCTATCAGCAAAATAGGAATACATGTACAGTATATGTTGCATGCATATGGACCCGATTCTGGTCAAAGTGAAACTTACAGGTGTGCATGACACCTGTATTTATAACCTTCAGTTGCAGTACACCATGTAATACTGCACCAAAATAGTGCATATTGCCAACAGGTATTTAAGAGTCAATAAATATTAACTATCATAAAAATAATGTGATTAAAAACAAATACTGAATGCTAATTATATTATTAGACTTTTAATTACAAATGTATAACCAAACATTAAAATCATTGTGTCAGATGAATAACAGTAAGCATTGGCCTCCAGTTGAATTGGTAGTGTGGGAAAATTAGAATATGCACTATGCAGATGTGTCATCTTTGCAGAGGATGATAAGTGCATTATTTTATCGTTAAGCATAACTTATTCTATGTAAAAACCCGTTACATAAACTGTTTATGATGCTTGTACACACCACACAGCGAAATCTGAGGTACCTCCAATACATAAATTGCCTTCAAAACAAAGATGGCGGACATCATAAAATACATTGAATGTTGTACATAATAT
Source organism: Megalonaias nervosa (assembly GCA_016617855.1). Classification (NCBI taxonomy): domain Eukaryota; kingdom Metazoa; phylum Mollusca; class Bivalvia; order Unionida; family Unionidae; genus Megalonaias; species Megalonaias nervosa. Next base: position 101,642 of record JAECUM010005181.1, on the reverse strand, counting down.
CGATGATACAGACCATTCTTTGGCAAAACATCATACTTAACATAGTCTCAGAATATCCATCTCTATACATGAAACAAGTATATTTGTAATCTACAGCATTCAGTATAATCAAATGATGTAAATCTAAATGCTTACCATGCTTTACATATATACATGCAACAAGAGAATGGTACATTCCAATAGATCATAATAAATCTCTGCCAGAAACTAAATAGTTTGTATTCATATAAAATTTATAACAGTTCTGATCATCATCTGAGATGCACATACATAAAAATCACACTGTTCCTGTGTTTTTTTATTAACCATTACCCTTTAAGAATTGGAACTTGATGTAATATATGATAGAACATTGTGAAATCAAATGCTCTCAGTTTTCAGTAAATCATCAAACTTTGAAGATGCACATTTCAAAATTATTGCTGTCTTGCAATTCTTTTAGTTTTTGCCATTTTTGTTTTGCAGCTGAATACAGTATATTACAGAATCATGTTAATACAACTAATTTAGTAGGTTTTGATGAAACACTAAATCTTATTACATGTTAATGTCATCTGAAGATGCACATGTCAACAAATCACAGTGCTTTTGCTATCTTTTGTAGAGTTGTTGCCTTTTTATGTTTTGTGTGTGAATGAAGTGTAAGACAAGATCTTAAAACTTGTGCAGTTTTTAGATTGCTTTGAAAATTGGTACATATTATGCTCACCTAAAGATGAATGGATTGACAGATCTTTTTGAAATAAAGCTGGATGCAACATATGGCAGAGTTTTGTGGATGCAACTACTCTTTTTAGTGGATTGATGTGAAACTTATTACATATATTCATCCTCAGAAGATATACCTATTGACCAGTGATGATACTCACTGTTTTCAGAAGAGTTATGGCCTTTGTTTCACTAAAGTCTCATCTCCATCATGGAATAGTGGTGGGATGCTGGAGACAAAGGAGTATATTTATGTGGGCAAATTGCTCACCATTTCTCTAGTAGGGACTGATTTAACTCATAAAGTTTTGTTGTAAAAAGACACCATGAATACTTGGTGAGAAGTTTAAAGATAATGATGTTTTCAATGGGCTTAGTAGCTGCTTCCCTTCATGAGGTTTGCTGTGATTAAAATGTGTTTCATTTGGCGTAGCAGCTTATTCTGTCCATAAGGTTTGCTGTGATTGAGACACATAACAATTGGTTTAGCAGCTGATTCTGTCCATAAGGTTTGCTATGATTGAGATGCATTACATTTGGTTTAGCAGCTGATTCTGTTCATAAGGTTTGCTGTGATCGAGACACAGTTTGTTTTAGCAGTTGATTCTGGCCATAAGGTTTGCTGTGATTAGACATTAGATTTGCAGCTGATGACTTTTTCAAATGCTGTGTTACACCTGCCTAGGAAAGTGTGCAGTTAGGTTACAACAATACAATGATATTGTAGCAACCATTCACTGTCATATTTGCTATGATCTGATCACAAGCAGGTTTGTTACTTAATTTATGATAACTGATTCTATTTTAAGCACATGCAATATAGGTTTACAATGGTTTATATGTCATAATTCTAACAATCCTTTGCATAGCAAGAGTGAAAACTGATTTAACAGAAAAAAGAAAAATAAACAAGGTCAAAAATAAAGATGACATGAGTGTTAAAAAGCAGGCCCATGTTTCACAACATTTCTCAAAGTGACATTTGAAACTTTCTTTCTTGTAATACTTTTGGCAGTGTTAGTAGAAACAGAAGAAAGCATGGAAAATGACTCAAAAGTTTTACATTTCTACACACATTCTGCAGGTGTAAGGAATTTCATAAAGTTTTCTTACATATAAACAAAACTCTTGAAAGAAAATCCAAGATATTATACGCATTTTAACTTTCAAAAATTCTTGATGACTGCTTAATGTTCACTGAAAAATTCTTTGTTAACAAAGTGATATGAAATTAAAAATCTGATTTAGTGAAGGTATGCCTGCTAATATACTTGGTTTTGTTGACAGAGTCATTTGGTGGATTTGGTACATCACATGTCTGGGAGTGTGCGAAAAGACATAAAGTGTAATGTAACCCATCTAGTAGCCAATTGCACAGGAGGATACAAGTATAATGTAAGTCACAGAAGGACAACATAGAGGAGGTCAAATTATATGATTTTAGTGCAAGAGAAGTAAAAAAGTAATTGTTATATTTCTGACCTATTTGCACATTGCTATGTAACATGGTCAGTAGTATTGCAGTATTTAAAGAAAAGATCATATCGAAAGTAGATGGGGATGATTAAAATTTACTACAGTGAAACCCCTCAAAACTGAAAACCCTCGAGACCTTCAAAAATTAAGGTTTTGAGAAATGTTCCATTTAATGAGGTTTTTGCATGTGTGATAAAAAGTATTTTCCTAGGCATTTAAGTGTTGACAGGGGAGGGGTTGATTGAAAGAGAGAAAACGTGTAATTATCAGAGATTCAATTTATAAGTGTTAGGGTGAACAAAATGAACTAAGCTATTTTTTTTTTTAATTAATGTATTTAATGAAGAATTAGTTGAACAAGATACACACCTTCTGAAAATCACATCCTGTCACATAAATGACTACAGTTACAGTTGTTCTGCATAGAGATACAATCCTTATCACAAGAAACATCAAAGGAATGAGATAATTTTATAACTTTACCATAAGTTTATTTGAATTATGAATGATAATCCACGATTTTTGAATACTCAGTATATTTCAAAAGATGCTGCCAGGCCATGGGATCACAGGTTTCTTGCAAAATTGATCCAGAGTGACACAGCTTTTAAAACCTAATGGGTGAGAGATCATGCAAGTCATCTGTGGTTCCAGCAATTTTACAACCATTGTACGATTTTGTTTTTTAAATGGGTTGTTCAGATCATGCCTTTTTTGCCTTTTCTCCATGATCTCAGTTATGCTGTGTATTTGGAGAATGTTATTTGAATAAACCTTGGTAAGCACGTTTATTATGAAGATCTGATGGAGTATTACAGAAACTATGGAGATTTTCAGTGTGAATTGGTTCCTGGGAGGGGGAGTATAATAATTTTGATCCATCGATCAGCCATTAGGGAAATGTCTAAAGCACAACAGCAGTGTGTCGTTTTGAAACAAAAGATAACTGATTTCTTTAGGAAAGTCAGCAAGACAGATAATTTTTTTAGGATGAAACTAGGGAGGATGAAATATCTGATGGTTTGCTGCTAAGTGAATATAGCACAGAAGGAGTGATGCAGCAATAACCTGCGTGCTTTAGTTTACTACAATTTGTACATTGCAGACAATCCAGTACATTGACAGAAATATCTAAGGAACATTATACATGAATTGTGGAAAATTATGGTTTGGATATATATGGCCATAATTGCAGTGGTTCTGCCATTATTAAAAGCTGATTGTGAAAGGGGATTCTCTCAAAGCAAAACTCAGAGGAATATTCTAACCACTGACCTTTGAAACTCTGACTGTAGTAAGAAAATGTTAGAATATCTGAGAAAAAAATAAAATACTATTTAGATACAATTTGGATTATATCTATATCTATATATATATATATATATATATATATATATATATATATATATATATATATATATATATATATATAAAGGATTTATTTTCCATTTTTTCTAAGGTATTCTTACAATTTTTTAGTGACTTGATAGATTTTCAAAGGCCTGTGGGCTAACATCTGAAACAATAAGTAAACTGATGACTGTGCAAATGTGTGTATATGTGTGGTCCAGTAAAGTATTCAGTTTGCAAAGGCAGTTTTGAAGGGAGTGGTAAGAAACAAAGAAAAACATTTACCAGCTCAGTGACAGATTTGTCAATACCTTATACATTTATTATCAAGAAGTAATACAGAATTACTGAATGCATGTTTTAAATTAGGTATTTTTACACCTTATGTTAATGTTGTCACAAATCAGTTACTATTTGGCACAGTTTATCCCCATGCTCCTCTCCCCACCAAGCATGTTTGGGGGACCTTCACTTCTTAACTAAATTTCAGGCAGCGTCTCTATTATTCATAATGTTCATAGTTCAAGAACATGGCTTGAAGAAGGCATGAAGCATTGTCTGTTTTTTACAGATGTAAATCTTCTTTAAGTAATGTTCCTTGTGTTAATGGCTCCATTTCTTGTGCCTTTGCCAGATAAGGCTCATCTTATCAATCACAAAGTTTTCTAATGTCTGTACGTGATCAAAAATGTATGGTTATGCTAGTGAGTGAATCTGACTTTGAATACTGCTTTGTCCATTTCCATCAACAAACCATCAAAGTGGAGATCACAATGCCTATTAATAAGGGCGAGATATTTATAAAAGAAAAGGCAATGTTCTATTGATCACATATATAAATGAATAGCAGATAAACAGACTTTCTTAAAAGGCATGCCTACAAACATTTACTTATTAATAATTCACGTTAAAAGCAGGTTCTTTATATTGAAAAACGTTAGATTAGCCAAATTTCAGCTGTAATCTGTGTTGTCACACATATCAACTAATGTTTTAACCTCTTGTGCCCTTGGGAGATTTTCTGGAGTTTTGTTTCACAGATCTACCCACAACAGTACTTGCTGAGCATATTTAATCAGTTCAGCATGTGTCAGGATTTTGGCAGCTAAAATATATTTCCAAGTTTGAACTGAGTTTTTGTTTAAAGTGTAAAATTTAATTGAGTGGGGGGGGGGGATTCTGGTTTACTGAGGTTTTGGTTTTGAGGAGTTTCACTTATTTTGTAAACAGGTTTACATCATGATACTCTCATATAGTAAACTGCACTTTCGTATTTGAGCCGATGAATCATGTATAGGAATACAGTGAGAGTTAGGTGGAAAAGAACACATGTTCCAAATTAAACTTGGTTGCCTAAGTCCATTTGACATTGACATGTACTCATATATGCCAATCGTTACATTTTCGGCATAATCATTATGCTTTTTTTCACTTAATTATGTCTTATGCTCACCTGTATATGAAATAGGTTTTTTATGGTATATAAAGAACCAAACAAAAAGCAAGAAAAAGTTGTGTTTGTCATTTTTAATATCATCTCTTTAATCCCATTCAGCGATAGACATGTAGACTTGTTAAAGTGAGTGTTGTATATAATTTGTCAATTTTTTTTGTGTTTGTATTCATCTATTAAATCATGTGGATTTTGCCCTTTTGTAACAAGAATTTTACCCAGTGCAGATCCAGGTTAGTAGTAGAAAATAAATGTAGATTTATCTGTAAATATGGCATGTAACATATAGATTTCATTTTTTATGCTCAGATTATGGTTTTTTTGTGTAATATATATTAACAATAATTATGCTTATACCTCTGTAGGAGTTGGCATGTATGTGTAGTGTCTGTACTGCAAGACCAGTGTACAGTTATGATGGCATGTCCTTAATGTGGGTCAGTTTCAGGTACAGAATAGTGAAAAAATACTATGTAAATACACCTGTATGAGGTCAGATTTAACTGTTGTGAAATTAGACTCATCCAGGTTTATGGGAGCATTTTTTATCAGATTGCATATAGGTGGCAAATAATAAACAAATTTAGCTAATGCTTAAAACTTTAAAATTTCTTTTGTAGTTATGTTCACATATCTGACCGACTATTGAGGTATGACAATTTTGCTGTACTTTGTAGAATTTTAGAAAAATTGGTTATTATCGTAGGAATTTATTTTTGGTATTGTGGTTTTAGCACCTTTTTTTTAGTATATTATAGTCTATACATGGCAGCCACTATATTAGGTGGAGGAAGAATCAAGGAAAAACTCAAGGAAATTTACTGACAAGCTTTTCTACATACCTTCACTGGTTGAGCCAAGACTCAAACCCAGACAGACATTGGTGAGATGTCACTGAGCTGCTCCACTTAGCCACATTGGGCCCCTATAATGGGAATCAAAACAGACTATGTTTATATTATGGATTTAATTATCTGTTGTTTCATAACCTATGATGCATGAAATTATTGTGGTCTAGTTACAGCTGTGTAATCTTGAAAGTAGTCGAAAATGATTCTTCAGGTTTGAAATTTTAAATGTTTATTGCAAGATACCGTACACTATGATGAACGGTATTAATTTCAATAGTAATACGTTACCTGCAACTTTTGCAAAGGTTTATTTTTCCTAGTGGTAATCCTCAGTCCAAGATGATTTTCCTATTTGTAATTTGGGGTTTGGAATAAAAATATAACATGATCCCAATCTGATGCTGTAGATAACTTCCATCAGTTTAAATATATTCCTTCTTTTTGTAGGATTTTGTCATGTTCTCATGTGTCTCTTGGGTAAATTGTTAAAACTATGTTAAAAATCCAAATCACACACACACTTAGTTGTTAGGTAGCACTCATGCCCCTTCTGTCAGCTTCTAAGTCTAGAACCTTCTTAATTGGACAGCTTCAGAGATCACTTTCGGAGTTTGCCACAGTCCAGTTAAGAAGAATATTCTGGCAAACACCCTGTTCAGAGAGGGTTGAGAAGTCCTCACAGAATTGTCTCTGCACAAGTCAATAACAGGGACACATTTTCATGTGTGAGAACAGCCAGTGGTAGACTTGTTCACAAAGAAGTTGAGAATCAGACTCCCTCTTTTTGTCTGTCCAGTGCCATTTCAGACTGCATAGTCACTGGATACCTTGTGTCTGAGATGGGATTGACTGGATGGCTACTCAACTAAAGAATAATTCTTCAGGGTTCTTATGGCTTATCCTGATAGCTCCCATGTGGCCCGGTAATTTTGTTTCAGTGATTTTGTGAGAGTGATATCTTTATTATATTGCCAGTCACTGTTGTTTAATAAGCTTTTTTGGTATTTTTATCACTTGTCATTCTGTATATCATTTGCACTTTAACTCTTTATATTTGGGGTCCTAGAAATTTAGTTTTAGGGCCCTGGAAAGTGCAGAAAAAGTCCTTGAATTACATTTGAGTGGAAGCATATGAACCCTGAATTCTAACTTGTCCTGAACAATAGGGCTGATCTTACATCCAATACGACTGCCATGATGACCATCTTGAAATTCTTTTTATTGCTATTTCTCCTGAATGGCTAGTCATGTTGTTATCATGTTTGACCAATAGACTCTTATGATGTCTATTTGGTCCTGAATAAAAATGCTGCTAATCTTACATCTAATATGCTTGCCACAATGTTTGTAATGAAACATCTTGTTATTACTGCTCAGGATTGGATGGTAATATTGACAAAGATTTTTCACCACAAGATGTCTTATGATGTCTAGATGGTCATAAATGAAAGTAGTGCTAATCTTACTTCTAGTAAAGCCTCCAAATTGGACTTCTACAAAGTCTTGCTATTGCTGAAGAATATCAGATGGTTTCAACACTTAGCAGCTAAAAAGAAGAAATGGTCTTGGATTCCTAGAAATTCTTTGTGGCCATTTGAGGATCAGTTCTTTTGAGGGACACCTGTTCATTTATGGTTTCAAAGATGCATTCTAATTTTGGATTTATTGTTTCCATTAGTCATTGCTTTCGTTTTAAGCTCACCTGGCCATAAGGCTAAAAGCTAGCTTATTGTATAACCCTGCATCAGACACATGTCGGTCATAGTGCATCATGTGTGCATTTGTCAGTCAACAATTGCTTGTTACCACTGTAGAGTCCATATTTCTGATCTGATTTCAATCCAACTTGGAATATGGGCTTATATTATCATATTAATAAAGTGCTCTTGCACCTTGTTACCACCTTGGAGGCCATATTTCTGATCTGATTTTTGATTAAACTTAAAATAAATGCTGATATCATTAAGATCTCAGGTTAGTTCAATAATAAGATAGATCTACATGTTTTAACATCAGTAATTCACTGCCTGTCAGTATTGCATAGCTTTGTTATTGTGACATAATTATCATCATCTGTATAATAAGAACTCATCCTCCCATGGTTCAACCTCCAACAGAGAACTCTTGACAAAATGTAGAGCATAACACAGACCCAGTCTGCTTCCCAAGCCACTAGTACATGAGCTGTAGCCCTAGACTTTTTCTAGGACACCATTTGCATTGCAGTTTCGCAACATCACTTTGAAATTTGTGCATTGACTTACATTGTGTGGCACATCAGGCAATTTAATATGAGTCTCCATATTGGGAGGTTATTCGTGAGTCTTTCATTTTTGTCAGTGAATATTTGGTCTTCATGAGTTCTCCAGGCAATTTTTTTAATGATTTCAGTAGTGCTCAGTTGACATTCCCAGTTTCCACCCCACCTCATTTGTTGGCAGAGTTTGCATTGTCCTTAGAGGTTCTTAAAGTTTTGCACAAAATGAAGGACCATTTTTAAGGCCTTTAAAAGTTTGTACAAAATGACTAATTTTGTCAGAGGTCCTTTCAGCCCTTTTTAAAAATAATATTTTGATGCTTTTTTTATAAAAGAATTGTGTTTTGTTCTATACTTTTGAGACATTTTGAATTTGCTCATTTTATGCATGTTTAGGTGGGTGTCGTCTGCTCAATAAACTCAGTTAATGTTCTTGTTGAAGATGTGCATTTTCATCCCATGCTTTTCTGGATTGTCTCAGTTCAAAGAAAAGACATTTGCTTTTCAACACATGTAGAAGCAAGATCCATGGCAAAAGCCACTTCATTGACTCTTGGCTTTCACATGAGAAGTACTGCTAGTGGATTTGCAAGGATTCCTTGTTGAAAAGAATTTTTTTTTGTTCTAATTTGTCAAAAAATGATTGATATTGGAGCTATGGGATAATTTGAACTTGGTGCACATGCTGGTGGAAAAAAATACCAACAACTTGTAAAGCTAAGTAAAGCATGTTATTTCCATGCAAAGTCAAATAGCTCTGCTATTTCAGAATCAGTTTTGTATGCTGCAGGAAACACGTTGGCATATTTGAGTGAAACGAAGTTAGGAAAATAAAAATATTATGGTCTCTTAACATGGATAATAGCCACGATAGTTATAACTTGTGCAGAAACAATAGTTAAGTTTTTAAGGAAATGTTTTTGGACATAAAAATGTGTGAAGTATGAGAGACTCACTGCTTGATAAACTTTGGCCTGGTGCAGTTTTTTTTTATCACTGCTTAAAGAGCAAGTTAAAGATCAGGACTTCTTTGTTAATCTGTTTGATGAGACTCTGAACTTTGCAAGAAATACAGATGGACATTTATTTAAGAGTCTGGATTGGAACAGAAGTTGCCACATACTTTTATGATTCAAGATCATTAGGTCATGCCTCTACAGAAGACATTGTCAACCAATTTGAAGACATTTGTACCAGACTTGGACACAGATCTATCACAGTTTGAGTTACCAGAAAAGGACAGAGGTTCCTACAGGTAAACATCGAAAAGAGCACCAGCCAAAAGATGCTTAAACAGCATCAATAGCAGTGATCTCTCTTTGCCCACAGGATAGGGAGTGAGGCACACCCTCCTGCATTGGAAGAGCAATGCAATTTACAAATGCCAAGGGAGGAGAGTGAGAGATAAATCTACTGAGTGAAGACCAGCATCCTCTCTAGGTCCTTAGCTTAGTGGCTTTCAGATCCTAGTATTCTGAGCCCTACAAAGGTTCATTAATACAAGATGTGTCACTGTGTTGGTCTCCTCCAACAACTCATTTGTTATAGTGTACTTTGGGTGATAAATTGGCACACACGTTTGTAGGTTTGGACTGTCCTTCACTTGACACCCTTGGAAGGGAGTACTGTCTGAATTCATGACATCCTCCAGCAAGAAAATGTTCTGGCAGACAGTCTATTCAGGAAGGGCAAAGTTGACATTATGGAGTAGTCAGTGCACCAGTCCATAGCAGACCCCACCCCCAATCAGACTGGGGAAGATCCTTAGTGGACTTGTTAGCAACGAAACTTAATAACAGACTGTCATTTAACATCATGCCTTTTCCAGATCAGATAGCCTGGGCGGTGGATGCATTAAGCCAGAAGTGTAAGGGCTCTTAAAAGCCAGAATCTCCACTGCTCTGCTCATCTTGATAATCCCTTAATGGGCCCAAAGATTGTGGTTCAGTGGCCTTCTCAACTGGCTGATAGACCAATCTAGGACATTGTTCCAGAGGAGGGACCTTCTGTCTCAGCATACAACAGGACACAGATTATGCACCTTCATACTTGACTCATCTCAGGTAATCTATCCACCAGGACAAGCTTTCGAGCAAAGTTGCCAAGTGCTTTGTTCAGACCAGGTGGTGCTCCACATGATATAAAGTTGAGAATCTTTTGCGATTAGTGCAGTAGGAAATGCATTAAACCTACCTGCCTCTCTTTGTGTGCAGTGTCTTGCTCGCTTATGCAAAAATGGAACCTTTCATTTATATTTTGTATGGTCAATAACTAAAACCTTGTGGTCAAGACTTTTTTGAGAATCTTATCCTCAAGATCATTTTCATGCTGCACAGGAAATAAAGTAGTGAGCTTACTGTCCCATCTATTGAACAAGGTTGTCAAAGGTTAATTTCAAGTTAGTATCTCATTTGCCAACCAGGTTTCTTAAGCAAAAACCAACTACCTTTTGTAATACCACTTCAGTCTAACCTGTGCTGGGGATGATCATTTTTAAGGCCAGTTAGGGCATTAGGGTTCTCTTCGGTCACTCATAAAAGGAAAAGAAAGGGTAGGAAACTTTTTGTTCCTTCACCTTGAAGGGTTGCTTTAACATTTTGGTAGATTGTCAAAACTATCAAGAGAGCTTATCAGTTTTGACTAAAAGTGATCTTTCGTTAGGATTAAAGCCCAAGAGATCGAAATCATTGCTACCTCATGGGCCTATCAAACTAATTTATCAATAGTGGATGTTATGAAGACCGGGTTTTGGCAATGACACATTACCTTCTCCTTCTACCTTTGTTCTTTGGTGCATCGGAGTGAAGGCATTTATACTTGAGTGTTAATGGTCATGGCTTAGAAGTAGCTGAAATGGATTCTAACTTATAATAGTGGACTTTCCTACAGTAAGGTTGAGTATATGTTTGTTTATACAGTTCCTGAGACCATCAATCTCACACTGCACTAGCAAATTCAGCTATGCAATACCAACAGAAAACATATTACTGATATTAAAATGTAGCTTTTTGGCTTAGGGGTGGGTGGGTGTGAAACTAATTTTAATGATGTAATACTTCCCAGTCCTATTGCCAGATTTCCTCCTCGCACCCCAATCTGATGTCCCTTTAGTAGTCTGGCCCTAAAAAAGATGAGGACTGACTTATTACACTGACATTGACAGTTTGAAAAAGGGGTTTTGCATCTGAGGGTTTTTAGGAAATGGAATATAAAAGCATGTGGATTTTGGAAGTTGATCTAATTGACATTTTCAAATATGTCATTTGACATAATAATTAATAGACAGCATACTTGGCTCATGAAACTACAAAATATTGGTGTTAAATATTTATAACAAAACCATTTTTGTCCAAACTTTTATGTATACAATCCATTTTAATCTAGTTTGCAGTTGGCGTGGGCATTCCTATCATGAGCATTGAGTGGGTGGAGAAAGTTTGGGCAGAAAGAAGCAACACTGATGTTAGAGCAGATAGTGAACAGGTGACAAATCCATTTTCTGTCTAATGATTCTGGTCCATATGCAAAAATTGAGTTTTAACACTATACTTAGTATGGGTGTAACAGTTGAGCTTGTTCTCTCTCTCGCTCTTTCTCTCTCTCCAGATAGTTTTTATGTATGTATGTATGTGCTTTTACATCTCTGCATATATGTGTGTGTCTCTCTCTCTTTCTACAGATTTTGTATGTATGTATATGCATATATACTGCAACCATCCCAAAATAAAAACATTGTCTAATAGCAGCTACATTTGGTCAAAATATCCCCTTAGTTAAGACAAATTACTCAGTCAACCACTTTTCTTCAGCCTATTGGCTTGGTGGAGTTAAAGACCACTAGTGGGATTTAAGAGATATTGAATTTCTGGAATGGTCTTAATACACCTCTGTCTTGATAACTTGAATAAAATTCGGTCCAAAAACATGTACCGCACTATAAGAGAGTGCACGAGTTACCATGGGACTGCAAGAAAAGATGTAATATTATCACCACTGGAAATCCAGAAAACTTTGGGGATTGATGTGGGGCAAATGGGCAGTTTAATGACTTGAATATTCATTTTATAAATGCATTGGGAATAATTGTTAATAAAACACCATTTCTAATGAAGTTGTTTGCTTGGGTAATTAAATATTACATCATTGCAGTTTGTTTTTGATTCATAACCAAACAAAATTCCTTTTTTCAGAAACTAGGGACATTTATTTAGTGAAACAACTGTCAACGTTGAAGCATTTTTTTTCTTGTTCCTTCCATAAAATATTGATACCGTGCTTTCATTCCAAGAAATATTGTGAAACTTCTCATCCTTGAGGAAATCTCTCTGAGTGCCAATTCAGGATTTGGAAGTAACTACAAACTTTGAAACTTTCTTCTGCACATTGAATGTGTGTGAGTATGATTTGGATTTTTAACATAGGTTTACAAATTTTTCAGTCATATTGCTTTGATGTCTACAGTGTGGCAGTTTATAGTGATGTCCTGCACTGGAGCATCATGCTGCAGACATGTAGCATCATGTCCCACCCAGTCACATTATCCTGACACCAGGCTGACCAGACCTAATACTAACCTCTTAATGCTGAGCACCCAGTGAGGCTGGTACTAATACCATTTTTGTAAGTCTTTGGCATGACTTGGCCTGGCTTCAAACTTGTGACCTCCTGCATCCAAGGCGAATGCTCTAACCACTAGGCCACGGAGTGGTCACACAATGAACTGCATCTGTGAAACAAAGTATTATATTTCACCACATCATTTGACTTAGTTCCCTTGCTGTCTTTGATCACATTTTTGAATTAGTAAGATAATTGAAGGTACTTTAATTACATTTGGGGTTCCCATGCTATGGGGAAAAAGTTGGGAGAAATGATATTTTTTTCTCTGACTGTGAAAAGTCCTTGAATTTTGCAAATATTGGTGAAAGTCAGGAAAAACCCGGTAATTTTCCACCAACACCTGATATCAGAAACAATTACGTAATTGAGTCATAACTGAACTGATCCTGAGATTTGTGTAGTCATGTGAGTAGTAATGCAAATGGTGAGTACTGGTCAGGTTTCATCTGTGTTGTAGTTTCATCTAGTCTATCAACGGATTAAAGACATAACGATTATAATACTTGCCATGTCTGAAAAATAAATAGTTTTTCTATAGACTTCATGGAGGTGTAACTGGACATAAGATTCGCTAGGCCCGCTGGTAAGTGACTGCCATATGCCGCTACTTCACAGTGACAGCAAATTCCAATTTTTCAGTGGGCAATTACTCAGACCCCATATCACAATCTAGATGTACAAATGGGGAAAAATATGGTATATTTGGATGAAACTTGGATTCAGAAACGGACTGCCATTTGTTTTAAATCAGATTTGTGGTCCAAAATGTTGAATCTCTGAGCTGCTAAACTATTACACTGCGACATGTAGCTTGAAGCATTGGTTTCAGATATTATTTAGGTTGCAGGAGAAATGGGAGATTGTCATCCCTTGTACTAAATATCACAAAATGATATGAGCTCCTGTGAGCGTCAATACAGGTTTTGGGTCTGGTTTATCGCATTACCAGCAGACATATGTTGATTTTACAGAAAATTCAGTTCTTGATTATACAGTAGTATATAATTTTGAAGGTCTTTTTGTCCAAATTTAATCAGCCCTTTTGTAAATAATTTTTTTAATCATGGATTTTAACCAAATTGTCTTAAGGAGTTTGAAAAATCTTGTTTTGGGTTTTTTGGCACATATTAATTCAGGGTTTAAACATTTTCCTTCACGAGATAAGATTCTGATACTTTCCATTGATTGTTTTATTTTCATACTGTGATAGGAAATGTTTACATAACATGAATATAGATTGGTATCTTGATTTACAACCGATTATTCTTTTTTGTTTAGAATTAAATATAGACACGCAGGATTACTTTTCATGTTTAATTAGTAGGCATTGCACTTTGGTTTTGCTTAGAGCAGGAAGTTTTTCAGTTCTGGGTCCTACCATTCGTGATATCTTCTGCACCCAGAGTTTTCAGCCAAGTTATGGGAATAGTGGCAGGATACCTCCTGTTACTGGGAATACCATTTCTCCGGTATTTTGACAGCTGGATGATCCACAATGTTCAAATCCATTCCTTTCATCAGGATCTGTACCGCTGTTGAACCGTGGTAACTCAGTTGAGCCTTTTGCCCAACCTGAGAAATCAGAACTCACACCATCGCAAGATTTCATTTAAGTAGGGATGAATTTCCTCACAAACCAGAACTTAGAGTTACACTGGATCAGATAGATCGAATCCTGGCCCTGTTAGAGATGCTACAAGCAATAACTTCTTTGTCTGCCCAACTGTACCTGTCCTGTCTGGGAACCTTGAATGCCACTGCCGATTTGGTTCTTTTAGGATGTCTCCATATGCAACCTCTACGGTTCCTCTTCCTTGCAAAGGTGGAAACCTCACAAAGATTCTGTATAAACACTGATCTTTCTAGGACCAGCATTTCAACACTATTTGCAGTGGTGGATGAATTGGGACAGATTCATGATTGGAGTCCCCATGCATGCACACGAACCCCACTCCTATCTGTTTGCCGATGCATCAAATTCCAGTTGAGGCACTCAATTAGAACCAGGGGGCATAATTCTACAGGGACATTAGAACCCTTTCTGAATCATCCCTCCACAGAAACAACCTCGAAATGAAGGCTGTATACTGAGCATTGCAAGGGTGCATTGACAGAGTAAGGGGTCGATGTGTCATTGTCTTCTCCGACAACACATCCATCGTAGCTCATCTCCGACATCAAGGAAGCACACATGATCCTTCTTTTGTGTGGAACTCAGGAACCTCCTATGCTGGGACACCTCGGAGAACATAATACTTCTGCATATTCCGGGCTAGAAGAATGTTTTGGCAGACAGTCTCTCCAGAACTGACAGAGTCAGCCTTTTTACCGCTTTGTTACAGAGTCCAGTTTTTTGCTGGGGGGAAGGCCCCTAGTGGACCTATTTGCAACTAGGCTCAACAATATACTCCTATTTTACGTTTCTCCTATTCCGAATCAAAGAGCTTGGGCAGTGGATGCGTTCAGTCTCCAGTGAGATCGCCTGTTTGCTTATGCCTTCCCACCCTAACGACTGATTCCTCAAGTGCTGCAAAAAGGCAAAACTTTCACTGCTCAAATCATTCTCATAGTCCTCTGTGGCCTCAGCACTCATGGTTCAACGATCTTCTTGGCCTGTTGATCTCTTGTCCCAGGTCTCTTCCTCTTGGGAGGGATTTTCTGTTGCAACACTGGGGATATTTCCTCTACAACAGCCATCAAATTCTCCACCTTCACGCTTGTCTCATCTCAAGCGAGCTCTCTGTCAGAACAGATTTTTGTGCTGAGTTGCCAGTTGCATCATTCAGATCAGGAGAGCTTCTGCATCCAAGGTCTATGATTCCAGGTGTAGAATTTTTGGTGATTGGTGCAGTGCGATATGTGCTGATCCTAGCTGCCCCTCTATTGCTGATTCCCTTTTTCTTCTCTTTGAGAACAAAAAATGCTTTGTATCCACAATCAAGGACTATAGACCTGCAATTTCCAAGACACTCAGGTTCTCTTAAGGCACCATAATTGGTTTGGATTCGCACCTTGCTGATCTTATAAAGTATTTTGAGCTGCAACAAGATGTCTTGCGCTCTTTTATGCCTAGATGGAATCTTTTTTTTTTTTTTATGGTCATTAACCAAAACCCCCTATGAACCATTGAGTGAGGCTTCTCTTTAGGACCTCACTCTAAAGACTGTGTTTCTAATTGCCCTCACATCTTTGTGACGACGAAGTCAGATCCATGCTTTATCTGTTAACAATGGTTGTTTCTGGTTTAATAAGAATTTTGATTTGGTTTCCATCCTTTGTCAACCTGGAATTTTAGCCAAAAATTTATTACCTTCCATAGCTCTACTACCAATTGAAATCCCCAGTCTCAGTCGAATCTGTGCTGCGGATGATAGATTTATTTTTTTATCCTGTGATGGCACTCTGTTTCTATCTTAAGACATCCAGAGAAGAAAGAAAGGGTAGGCAGAGTCGTTTCTTCCCTCTCATTGGCTCCATAGACATTTCAGCCACCACTATTTCACGGTGGATTGTCACCATGATCAAAAGAGCACTTTGGCTTCCCATGCAACCTTTAACCTTCTTTCACCTCTGTTTGTTATCACAACAAAGCGCAGTCATCTTCTCTCATTGTTATGGCACAACATGTGGCCCTGAGAAATACTTACCTTCCATAACAAGGACCTCTTCACCGATAGTGAGTATCATCAGAGCATCAGCCAACCCTCCTTACTGAGAAATTCAGCTAAACAAGAGCCATTTGTAAGCTATTGCTGCCATTAAAATGTAGTTTTTTTTGAAGGGGTGGGGTAAAACTAATTTTAATCATGCAATACTTACCCATGGCTATTGTCAAATGCCCTCTCCCACTCCACTCTGATGTCCTGATGTAGTAGCCATCTATGAAAAAGATGAGCTAGCTGTGCTTGTGTTGCAGATAACATACCAAGGACAAAGCAAGTTGGATGAGGAATTGCGTCATACTGACAATTCTTCACTCAAAGGGAGGATGTATGCACATCAAACAGACAGTGCGTTATTCTCAGCATGAAAAAGAAAACTAAACAATGCCCATGGATAAGTATTGCATAATTAAAATTAGTTTTACACCCTCACCCCCCCAACTACATATCTCTAAAATCAGTGAGCTGTATTGAGAGAGATTAAGTCACTGATTTGCTGGGGTGGCTTTAGTGCTAAAGGCAAATTCAACAATCCTGTGTACTTTTGCCAAATACAATAGTTCACACTGGCCAATGACAATTATGGCTTATTAGAGACATCGGTAATTTCGGGTGAGCGATAGCCTGTTAGGAATACAGTTTCTTACATTTCCTGAATAAAATTGTGGCTAATTAGAGTTAAACTGGTTGTAAAATCATGTTCTGGTAATGACGAATGGAGTACAGTTGTTTTGAAGTAAATTTTTTGGCTGATAGATCTTGATAATTATATCATAATTTTTTTATTTATTTATAGTTCTTTGAATTTTGATTATGTAGTCCATGGAGTTACTGTATTATATCCGGAAGCCTGGTATAGTGAATCATGTTATAATGGGGGACAGCTGTATAATGTGCCTTATTATATGTGTACTATATATCTCTGTATAATGGACTGTATTAGTGTCATATTTACCTCAATATAATGCACAACCTAATGTGAACAGTGTAGTTTCAGATCTTCTGGCACATAATTCGATGGCTGATTGAAGTTTAGGCTGTTGATAGCTGGGTGCATGTAATTAAAGATAATAATTCTGGTTGTAGTTGACATATTCATTTTGTCCATCCAGATGCAGTACAGAGTGCCCACATTCTACAAATGCTGCCTGAGTTTCATCAGCTTCCCTAGAGAGGAGCAAGATCACATGGAAGAGTTAACAATACAAAATGGTAAGACCATTTAGCCAGTATGGAGGTTTTAGAGGGTCTTATGGGTTTGAAGATATACAGAAATATGTGGAAATTTTCTTGTTGAAAAATCTTCATCAATTTCTGGTTTTGACAAATTCATGTTTAATTTTTGTGATTTAGCAATTTATGTAAATAATTGGGCAGGCCTTGTCTTCTTTTGCCCCAGAATATAGCAGGCAACCAGTGGTTGAAAATGGGATGTAAAATTTTCAAGTCAATGATGTTTAGTGACTAAATGTGTACAAAACTGGTAAATATGGAGAAGTTCATTTGTTTGCTGTTTTGGGTTAAATGCCATTTTTCAGCACATGGTAGCCAGTATAACTGGTGGAGGAAGAACTCAAGAAAACCCCAGTAAAAACCACTGAACCACAGCAATCTACTCACATACCCACATTGGCCAGGTCCGAGATTTAACCCCACGCAGACAGAGTTGAGATGGCAGGGACTGGTAAAGGCGAATGCTCTAGATCACTCGGCAACCCATTCAAATACATATTTACACATCTCTGCTTAAGAAAACTGTAGAAGGATTTTTCTGTTAATTCTTTGGTCAGACTTGGAATATGCAGAGATACTGCCAGGACATGGGAATCATACCGTTTGTTCAAATTTGCAATTTGGTTAGCAGTAATGCACTAGAACTGATGCAGATTAGTTTAAACTTGCACCTATGAAAATTACTTGGCATAGTATTCAATTTTTATTTAACTGTTAATCCTTAATGCGCTTGTTGTGACATCTGTCTCTTTTCAGGAAGGCAACTTTTTAGATATTTGAGTATCTTTGGCTTTGCTAGAATAGTTCATTTGTTTGATTGGCACATCAGGTCCTGGAACAAGCATTCTGTCATAGTTTGATACTTGTGTTTTGTCATAGTTTGTCATAGTTTGATCCTTGCATCAAGGAAGTTTTACAAAGGCATGTTTCAAAGTTTAGGCTACCTGGAACGCCAAAACTGCTGATTCCCAATGTGGTTCATCTTCGTATGACGATCTCGTTTGGTAAATAATGGCTGATGATAGTGACGATGACAATGAATTTTAAAGTTAGTAACTATATCATATTATAGAGCTGGGAAAGTGTTAATGAAGATACCAGTAAGTGGTATTGAACCTGAATATGACATTGAATATGAGTCTGATGTACATGCTGGATGGACAAACACAGATAGCATGCAGGTCAACCCCTCTTTCAACAGTATTTTGAAATTAAATGTAGAAAAGGCAGAATACCAAACCTAATTAAAATAGACAATTTAAAAGTATGGTACAATTTTCATTTCTTTTCTCAATTTAGCCTGTGGGATCTTGTATTACAAAACTATTTCCCATAAGGTTGAAGATAAATCGAACAAATAAAAATCCAAAATGAAATTAAAAAGTAAAGATATATTTTGATAAAAATATCTTTGCCTTAAAAAAGTACACTATGGCATTGATGGACTTAAACCCTAATATTGCATTATGGAGCAGATAAGGAATCTTGTAAAATAGTCTGTAGGTCACTGATTTAAGAAAGTGAAACTGTGGCAGAGCTTATGTTACTCTAGTGGCTGTTTCTATTTGAATACAAATATTTTCCAGTATCCGCAACAAGTTGAAATAAACTAGTTGAAACATAATAAATTTAAAGATTTAATTCCTGTAGAAACAGCCATGTAAAGTTTTGCAAACACTGTGGTTTTTCTGTTTTATTTGTTTGTCTTGTCTGTGTTTTGTATATGCCATTGAAAAAGACTCATTAAGAGTTGAAAGCGCTCAGGCACGTTAGATACTAGTTTTGCACTGTTTGTTGTCAGTTTATTGCATTTATCTTAATCAATCCCTGACACACGTGATCCCTTGCTGGATCCAGTGCACTTGAAAGGACTGTTATTCGCCATATGATTTGTATTCTTTATATATCTATCTATATATATTCCATGATTCTGAAATGAGTTTAGTGTGTACCTGATTTTTGTCATGTTTGTAAGTTATAAATAAGTTGTTTTCTGATATTTAAGTTCAAGGTCTAACCTTATTTACAGGTCACCAAGCAGAGTTCTAGCTTGGTCAGGTTGAACATGAACATGATGGAAATTCTTCCCTACAAAAGGTGCATGCATGTTATCAAATATCTGGTCTCTCAACATTTTCCACTGAATCTCAGTGATCACAACGTGCATCAGCACATTGATATTAGATTTGTTATATCATGCATATAGATTTAATGTGGTATATGTACCAAATCCATGTTTTTAAATTTGCAGACACTAATATTTGTTGTCCGTACTTAAATGCTTTGTCAATTAATAGATATGCTGCTTGAGACATCTTGATTTATAACTGATTATTCTGATTTCTTGAGAAATAAAATTTATATGATTTTCAGTTGTCATACTTGTTTCTTATGATACATTTTGTGGTTTAGGACATGATTATATCTGATTCAGATGTTATGGAAGTCTTGAAATAGAAACAGCTTTTGATTTGAACAATGGACATTTTCTAAGGTAAAATTTTCTTTAATTCCATTTTAGTAATGGTCATAAATGAACTTTGAAAAACAGAATTTCATCCTGGAAAAGACCTGGAAATGTTCTTTAAAAAAATAATGGGAACTATGGTGGTTGTATGAGATGGTCTCCATGGTTAATGAAATTTGAAAATCTCAAGAAAACTACTCATGTGTATTTGAAACTACTACAGGGTCCATTATATTCCTTGAAAGTCCTTGACAATACTTGAATTTTAAGGGTGTCATTTCAAGGCCTTGAAAAGTCCTTGAATTTTGAGAAAAATAGGTCCTTGAAATTTGACATTATACAGTTAATTGTGTTTGTTCGAAATAAAAATATAAGCAGAATTTTTTGTTTGTCATTTTCTTTGCACTTTACGGTTTGTGAACGTATAGCCTTACTCAAAATAGAAACCGAAAGGGAAATAACACGAGTAGACTCCCTTTTGAGCAACATGCGCGTGCATTGTATGCAATATCCTCCAGACCACATTTCTCCATAACGACAGTTTGAATTATTTTAGCCTTGTACCCAGGTTTCCCATGATGCTCCACACATGGAACATCATGGGAGGCCAGGGTACCAGGCAAGGAATTATATTTACATGGAACACTTTTTCATTGTGTATCATTGTGCAGCTGCAATTTTCAAGTTTGTGAACATTTTTAATTGAGATTTTATGAATAATGACAGTTGTATCCTGCCTGGAAAGTGTAGTTTCACGGACGCATGGGTAACAAATGATAATTTTTAATCTTGGTTTCGATGAGATTTGATTTCCAAAAGCAAAGCATTTTGCACCATGTGCAAAAAATTTAGAGATGTATCATCCATGGGAGAGTCAGCTTTGTCAAATCAAGTGAAGGGGAGAAAGCATATTGATCTGCTCAACAAATGTAAAGCAACTGCCCCAATTATAAACTTTTTGGCTTCATCTCATGATTGTTTGCTGATATCTTGTACGAGTAACACCATCTGCACTACTGGTCCCACTTCTGTGACTAATCAAGACTGTGATCAAAGAACCCTGTCCCAGGGAGCACATCAGCAGACTTTAGCCTTCAAGCATTAACATATGTGCAATGGACTTCAAAATAATAAGTAGTCACTATAGCTATACTTTAAGCCAGGACACATCAAAATTGTTTACTTTAATGTTTACAGATAGCAATACTGCTAAAGCCAACAGTTTGGGGTTAGGAAGACTATATTTGTTGACCTTTGGAATTGCTCCTTATATTCGTGTAGACAAGAAAGTGAAAAAGCAAACATCTTATGTATATTCTTTGATGCCACATATCGCTGAATATTATAGAGGGGCAAAATCAAAGAGAAATACTGAGTCCACATACAAGTCCTATCAAACTGCAGCAAGCAAGTGAGGATCCTCTTATTTTCACCAAAATTCACTTTTTCCTTATGATAGCACAAGAGATACAGCCATTTCTGGTCGCTTATCAATGAGATTGTCCAATGATACCATTCATCGATACTGATTTGGGACTCTTAGTCAAGAAACTACTTGAAGTCAGAAATAGTGCAGCGGACATCCACCCTTTTTGCAGTTACCAAACTTGATGTTGGAAGTAAAGAAAATCATCTGGACTTGTGAGAAGTTAATGTGGAATTTATGGCATCAAAACTTATTGGACAGTGCAACTCATTTGACCCCAAAGGCCAAAAAAGTAAATGTGTCAGACCTTATGAAACTTAACCTTTGTCAAGAATGGATAAAATTCCTTTTCACAGTGGTGAAAATGTGCACTGGTATGACAGTTGTCTTTTTTGGATCCTTGTCTAATGGTTACAGAGAATGAGAGAGAAAACAACATTAAGAAGCTCACTACCACACTTAAGATCTAGAAGAGGCAAGCAGGGTGCTGCAGGCTTCATGTGATACCATCATTTACCAATATAGGACACTTCTTGACACCATTCTTCATGAAGATGCTTCACAGTTTAAGATGTTTGAACCCTCCAAAGATTGAGCAGTCTCATTCATTTATATCTGCCTAGTGATCGAAAGTATACCGAGCAGTGGCCTGTTGTACAAGAGATACTGCTTATTTCCCACGGTCAAGCAACAACTCAATGAGGTTTCTCCATAAATAATGAAGTAACTGTTGAAAACATGGCAATGCAGTCTTTAATAACCCAGAGGATGATTGTTGACTAAGTGAGAAGTGTAGGTGAAATAACTGAAATACCAATCACAAAGGAGATAAGGAAGACTAAAAGAAGAGAAAAATGCAAAGCAGCCGAAGATGAACTTTCTGACTTAAAATCAAAAAGGTGGAGGCTTAATGAAGATATAATAGAATTATATGCTTCAGCAGATCATTTGGCTTGTGAAGCAGAGCAGACAAGGAAAATTTCACTGATTTCATTCAGATGCTGTCTGAGAAAAGGCAGAGGAGAAGGAAAAACTTCCGTATATAATAGACAGTGAAATTGCCCTGAGAGAAAACAGCGTCAAGATAATATTTGACAGTAATATTGTAGTTGCTCAAATTTATTATTTTTTTGTATAATATTTGTATGTTATTTCCAAGAATCCAAAATTTTTTTATGCATTCTAATTCTTCAAGGAGGGAAATTAACCACTTAGGCCACCAGAGCGTCGGCTTTTCTTGGTGGTACTCAGCAATATCAGTCACTGGTATAACATTTGAGTGTTTAACTATTTACATATTTTCTTTACAAATACATTGTATATTACTAAACAAAGATGTTTCTGTATTTATATAGTGTGAATATTATTTATGTTTGAGAATTTATTCATGTTTTCATCATAGACCTTGAAGGTAAAAGAAATTCCTTGAAAAGTCTTTTGAATTTTATGACTGAAAATCTGTAAAGACTCTGCACCATAATGCTCACACTGCCATGGTCTAATATGGTACTGAATAGTGTGTGTGATTTGGTTTTTTAACATAGTTTTACAAATGTTTTAGTCATATCACTATGCTGTCTACAGTGTGGCAGTTTAAAGTGATGTTTAGCATTGTGGCAACAAGCCCCAGACATGTAGCATCATGTCCCGCCCTGTCACATTAACCTGATACCAGGCCGACCGATTCTAACACTAATGTCTTAATGCTAAGTGCCTAGTGAGGCAGCTGTTAGTACCATTTTTATAAGTTTTTGGTATGACTCTGCAGGAGTTTGAACTCATAACCTCCTGCTGGAACTGAATAAGTTCACTACCCAGTATTAAATTTGCAATTACCATCATTGTTTAGGGTTTAATAGCATTTCAGCTTAATCCTGGCATATTGGTTTTATTGTTAAGCATGTGAATGGTAAAGCATACATATCACTTTTATGGTTCTAGCAGCATAAGCAGTGTTAAAGTTTTGTGTTAAAATTTCTTTCAAGTCGTATAGCATCTATGTCAGTTGCTGCATTAAAATAAAACTTTGGCACAATATTTTATTCAATGGCCTAAGTTTGTTTTGCTGATGTCCTAGGTGGGTGGGTTGTATTACCTATCCAGCATGTAAATACTTTTGCAGAAGTGTTGGGTCTTTTAGTTGGTCATAATTTAACTGACATCGAAAATTAAAGATTTGGAAGTCACTCCTGGGAAAATGTTAGTATCGTATGATGTGAGCCCCCTTTTAACCTGTATACTTGTTGACAAGGCCTTGTTAGTCATCCAAAATAGACTCTCGAAAGACAGAGTGGAACAAATGTACTACTTTGGTGTTAGAACAAATAATTACTCTGTTGAAATGTGCCTTGAATACTACTTATTTTGTTTATCAGGGAGAATTTTATCAACAGAAGTTCGGGGTGGCACTGGGCTCACCAGTATCTCCTATTGTGGCAAATTTGTATATGGAAGATATTAAACTAAATGCCATTTTCAATGGAGCACATCCTCTGGATGTGTGGTTTGTTTATGTGTATGACACTTTCACCATGATGCATGAATACAATTCTGATAAATTTACAGAGCATCTCAATTCCATGCCATTTTTGGATACTTGTGTTCACATTTTAGACGATGGGAGAACAAAAGTTACCATTTACCGCAAAGTTAACCACACAGACCAGTATCTGAACTTCAGCTCCAACCACCATCTTGAACATAAGAGATCAGTGGTGAGAACTCAGTTGCATTGGTTGAATAGCATGGTAAGTGTTGAGGAAGACCAGGTGTTAAGGTTGATCATATTAAGAAAGCCTTGAGGGCCAACAGTTATAAAGACTGGATGTTCATGTTTACTGAAAAAGAATGGAGAAGGGAGGAACAAATGTGGAGAAAGGAGACAAATGTGTGACTGTCCTTCTACCATACATTGGTAGTCTCTTTGAAAGATTACAAAAAACACCATCTTCTCAAACTTGGTACATCTAAAAGACCAAACTTCTTTGAGTACGAAGTACTCAGTCACCTATAAATTCCAGTGTGATAATTGTGGTAAAGATTACATTGGGGAAACTGCTAGGAGCCTTGAAACAAGAGTTAAAGAAAACTTGTACACCATTGAAATGAGATGCTACCGCAAGATCTTGGGCATCTCATACATTGACCATGTAACAAATGAAGAAGTCCACAACAGGATCCAACGAGCCATCGGATGCTATGAAAATCTCATGACCACTGTAAAAAAGTGCAAACTGAAGTGGTGCGGTCATATCTCAAGATCATCTGGACTGGCAAAAACAATCTTGCAAGGCACAGTGCAAGGGTGCAGAAGAAGAGGCAGACAGAAAAAGAGGTGGGAAGACAACATTAAGGAGTGGACAGGCATGGGATTTGGAGATTCCAAAAGGGCAGTAGAGAACAGGGAAAGATGGAGAGAATTGGTTTTAAAGTCAACTGTGGTGCCCCAATAAGCTCTTGGGTTAAGAGATTGATGATGATGATGATGTACACCAACAGAGAATCCTGGACAGCAGTTGGTGAACATTGCAGAGAATCAGGGCATACTATTTATTGTGATAACATCAGAGTACTCAGTAGAGAGAACAATACCCTGAGGAGGAAGATAAGAGAAGCTATTGAAATCATGGAGGAGGAGCCAGTGTTGAACTGTGATTTGTTATTGGAACTTCCACAGTTGTACAGAAGAGTTTTGTCATGTGGTCAACATTTAGTTCATGTGACTCCAGTTCAGAAGTCATTCCTCTGAAGAGGGCCTTGTGATAACATCAAAATCTAAGGAGTCATAATCTGTTATGCTCTAAAAAGGTATCAATTCTTGGTTTCATTGATTGCAAATGGGCTGTAGCATTTAACAATATTGATTTTTGATATCCTAGGATCAATGCCTTGCATGCTTAAAGTGATTCATAGATTTGACACCACATTCTGTGGAACCCTTGTGTTTAAAAAAAATGAACATTTCTATATTCAATTTTTTAGGTGGGATGATTGCCGTCCCAGGGGATCCAAATTGTTCCCATCTGGTGGTGGAAGATCACAGCATGAAGGAACTGCCTTCAGACCTTTATCTGCCTAAACATGTCATCAGGGCAGAGGCAAGTATTCATACACAAAGCTGATGCACATGACTTTGAATTTTATGTTTCAATTGCAAAAGCAAAAGGAAGACCATACATTAGAATCATTAGTTTTAACTTGACTCATTTGTATAAATCTCCACCTATAACAGAGCGTTTCTGAGCCACTTTCTATCACTTTATAGCCAACTATGATTTAGGGCATAAAGCAGTGATCAAATCACAATACTGCCAGGTGACAGACTATGACCTACATTTCACATTTTACTGACTTAGGTTAAGTTTTTGTTCAGTTCATGACCAGCTAGGTTTCTTCTTCGAACACATTACCTAATCGTAATACCTTAGGAGAACTACCACTACCTTGCAAATCCAGCCCTTCCAGATGCTACTTTTAACTCATGGGAGCTAAAAGTTGTCTGCCGACCTATTGGTGGTCATTCAGAGTGATCTTGCAAAACCAAAGCTACATGGAAGATATGTCACTTTAAGTTGGAGGAGTTTTTCACTTTTAAGGAATGCATACTCACGACCAAATTCTGCCCTTACAAATTGTCACACTTTGTCATTGTCACACATTGGGTACTTGCACGTGGAGCCTATTAAGCGACTTTACAGTCTGTTCGTGCTATACTTAATTTTACGTGCAAGTCTCTAGTGCTGATATAACTCCTATGTGTAATTTCCTTACTAACGAGTACGTATTATTGAGTTTTGTATCCAAGGCATTCATTGTGTCCAGGAGCCATTTTAGTGTAATTACTTGTATGGGCGGTCTCTGTGCCTTTTTCCCTTATAAGTATTGCCTAATAACGGATTTTATCGCACCTACTATGTATATCTTGATAATGGTGCCTTTATTCCATTCTC
Source organism: Megalonaias nervosa (assembly GCA_016617855.1). Lineage (NCBI taxonomy): Eukaryota > Metazoa > Mollusca > Bivalvia > Unionida > Unionidae > Megalonaias > Megalonaias nervosa. Next base: position 75,190 of record JAECUM010005181.1, on the reverse strand, counting down.
TGTGAAGGTTGTTTGTGTTTAATGTAGATATTGGTACATTCTGTATTTCTACTGTTCTAGTCAGACAAATACAGTTCAGCGCTCTATACATGGTTCATTCAATCACCTCCTGCATATGCATGTTTATGTAGGCAACCCTTGAGTCATGTTTATCTGCATAACTTTATATCATGTTGATTGAACACTTAGTTGCTTGCACGTGTAGCCCATGTCTTCATAGTTAGGTTTGGACTACATTATCTGCATGTGTGCATGTCTTATGCTCTGAAGAACCCCTCATATATGTATAATTCCATTCTTTTTATATATCAAGGTGAATTCTTTTACCATGGTATTATTAGCCTTGGAACACCATGCTTCAATGATTCTACCGTTATAGGCCATCCTTGACCTCCCTACAGTTCAGCATGGTCATTGAAATAGTCTGCTAGCAATTTTTTTTCCAGGTTTGTAAACAGGTGGTATTGTCACATGGTATGCAACATAACATGTGCAGGCACACAGGTTTGTAAACAGGTGGTATTGTCATTATAGTTTACCTGTACATTTCCTTACCTTATTAAACATTAATTTCTGGGTCACCCTCTTAATGAATTAGCTGAGCATGGACATTGCATTCTAGAACAGGTGTGGACTACAACTTTATCTGTTTTGCTCTATTTTGTCTTACAGATTAGAACTGTGGGCAAAGCACAAATAACATACAGCTCAGACCAAAGGCGTCAATAGTCTGCATGCTGATTTCTTCTGCTGTGTGAACCTTTATGGGAGCAAGGGAGATAATTCAACTTACCCTTGAACCAAGAAGCGCCGGATATTGACACACTTGGAAACAGCTCCAGCACCCAAGCCACCACCGCAGGAATCATCTTTTTTGGAACTCCCCCTTACCTTGCCTTCTTGAGGTCCAACTTGATTCCTCCTACAGAATGGGACAGAGCTAACAAACAGCCAAGTTCCTCTCATTCAGCAGACATACGGACAGGTTACATGGATCAAATGTACAATAACTCGTCCCAACTGATGATCCTAATGTCATCTTCCTCACTCTGATGGCCTAGGCCATCTTCTAGTGATCATGAAGGGCCAATCAGTATTATGGGAACACGACTTTTACAGATGTGCAGGGACCAGTCAAACTTGTATCACTTCATAACACTCACTCAGCATGATACTACTAGTAGATTCTCACACCTCAACATACGTTGCCTCAAAATTTCTCTACACTCTGCCACAAGAAGAGCCTTTTTACCAAGCAGCTTTCTTGAAGTCAAGGTTTCTAATTCAGGGGGTTCTACGTGTTTAGTGAGCGATAGACCACATCACTCTTCACAAAGTAAGTCTTAATGTGTTACATGGACTGTAGCCCTTTCCACACAACTCGATGATGTTGATCGTTCTACCAGTATCATCGATTCTATCCTAAATGAGGGCATGGGAAGATGCCTTCCAACCTCCACTGAGGATGTGTTTCCAACTCCGGAGCAATGTCCTCTTCCAGCTCCATCACCAACATACACCAGTGCTCCAGCATCTGTTGATCTTGCAATGAACGGATGGTTCTGACTTAGTTACATTTGCAGTCTTTGCAGAGTTGCGGACTTTCTGGCCCACCTTTATTATCAGTTTGTCGACGGTTCTAACAATTACACTCCCACCAGCTAATCATTCGGTACCCCAGCATTGACAGTGATCTTGTCGCATTGGGGATAACATAGCCACACCCTGTATGCATGGATCAGATGACCTTTGTTTACACTTCGGATTTAGTGCACAATATTAACGTAATTCACTGAGACTTTCATTTTCTCAGGTTATCTTCAAACCAATGTAACATACGTTGTCTTAAAACTTCATGCAGAACACCTAAGGCATACATGGAGTCAATCTCAAGCTAAGAACACAACCTTGGTCCTCTACCACTCTGCTTAACATCCTGATGAATGAGTACACTAACAAGCCATCAAGGAGACATGTTTCCCTCCCTCTGCAACCACAGCGTCGATACCAGGATAGTATGAGGATTCAACAAAACTCTGAAAGGTGTCCTATCAAAGCTCCATCAATCAAATGCCATGTGGACATAGCACTGAGATGGTTCTATTGTTCATTCGACACCTTTTTCTTGGTCCCAACGGCAAATGACTCTCTACATCTGGTCATCAGCCGAAACACCCTCAGTAATTTTTTCATGCCCCTCGGTTCCCTCTGGGAACTCTGTAGTGCATTTTTAACGATATCCAAGAGGGAGACATTGCCTTCATTCTGGGCTTAAACGGTACATACCTTCATGTCTTTTCATAGACTCCCAGGATGTTCCTGACAATTGCATGCATCATATATCAATTCAGAGCACCCCATTCGAGGCTCCTTATTGGCCCTGGGATCTTCCCTTGTCTGACAAATCGAGTAAAGGCACACACCTGGACTATTTCTACGGCGGCAACCTCAGGTTACCTGGACAACCTCTTGCAGCAACATCAGCAATCTCTAACCAGTCATGATGGCTCTTGCTACCCATCTGGATTTCTCATTAACAAGGAAAATTCCGACCAAGTAGCATCTCAATGAGTCATTCACTTAGGTATGGACTTCAGAACACAGACATCATACTTTGTCTCCCTCAGGATCGGGCATTGAAACGACCCATGGTAGCACCTTTCTTTTGAGGAATTCTATCTGCATGTGATTGCTCAACGTGGCAGCAGACATGGTCCTCGGTTGCCTTCTACTGCTTTGCTGCTGTTTTTGTCTGCATGAATGGAGTCCTGAAGTTGGCCCACTGGACCATCCTCTCAACATCTGCACCCATTCAAGGCACCAACGGCATCCACCCACTCGAGATTGCAGGCTGTACTGATGCAAGTACAAAAGGCAGGGGAGCCCACCCACTACCATCATTTCGGGACCCAGTGGTGCATTTTCTCCCCAGGATCGACATTTACATATCAGTAGTTCAGGAGATGACTACCAATGTGAAAGCTTTTCATTAGGGGAAAGAATACCTGAGAGGCCAAGGGAGTTCTCGTTCTGTCTGACATATCTACAGTGGTGACTTTTCTCAACAGTGAGGATTATCTCTAGACTACAGTGTAGGTTTATCTCCAGCAATAAGGAGGATCCCAGTCCCCAGACCTTTGTGTTATGGTGTGGGACTTTTCTCAAACAACAAGGAGGAACTCAGTCCTACAATGGTGATTATTTTCAATAACAAGGAACCTAGTTGCCAGACCTTTGCATCATGGTGTGCGACTTGTTGAAGTGATGTTGTCATCAACAAGAATTTCAGGTTCATCATATCCTGGGACTCCTCAATGCACTGATCATCCCTTCATCATTGAAGAATTAACTAGTACAGAAGGAATGGTCTCTCCATCCCTCAGTTTTTATGCAGATCTGTACCTGACGGGATTAACCGTTGGGGTGCCTGTTTGGGACAGATAGGAAATGCCAAACCCCATTCTTTGTCTCCCCCGTCCTGGATGCCCTATACCAACCACCAATACCTCTGATTCCAAGTGATACAACAAACAAGGGAATCAACCTGTGACCTCATTTCCTTGCTCTCCAATGGGAGAAGTCATGGATCGATGACCTCATCAATCTGGCAACTAAACCCCCAAGGAAGATTGGGGTCTTCCCTCATCTACTCAAACAATCAACACTGCAGTTATTCATTCCTGCCCTGAGCTCCTGGACCTGCACGTCTGGATCACATCAAACAGGCTCTCAGACACAAACAATTCTCGCAACCAAAAGTGGAGAGAATTGCTCAGGCATGATGAGGGCCACTCTAAAGCATATGAAGGCAAATGGCACTTTGAACCCACTGGTGCACAAACGAACATATCTGACCTCTCCAGGCATTGATATGGCAGATAGCTAATTTCATCCTCTGGCTCTTCAAAGAGAGAAAATTAAGTCTGAGTACGATCAAAGGCTATCGCTCGACGATAACTGACACCTTTTGTCATCATGGACACGAAGGTATCTACAGCCTAATTGTTAACCCTTTGCCTCAAGTGGAACCTATCTTGGCTATTAACCGGGCTGAATAAGAACCCTTTTGAACCAATTGCACAGGCATCTCTGGTGCCCCTTTTCTACAAGCCCTGCTTCCTCATGGCCTTAGCAATGGCAGGCAGAATTAGTGAAATACATGCTCTGTCCTCAGACCCCAGTTACCTACAGTTTCGACAAGTTGGATCAGTCTTATTTATGATGGCATCCTCTTTCATCATCAAGAATTGTCGCCCTTCCATGGGTAACCAGTCTTTTCTCCTGAAACCTGTCTCATCTAGCCACTTACAAGTCCTTGTTGGATCTTTGAAGTGGTACCTTAATCAAATGGAGCTGGTGCATAGAGGGAGATCACACCTTTTTCTGTCTAAATTAGATCAAGACGATATATCAGATCAGAATATCTCATCCTGGATCAAGTGAGTTTTTCACTCAGCATGCAGGGAAATAACCCTGGCTCAATGATCTTCTTTATGCATTTTTGCTCATGTGGTTAGGGCAGTTGCCACCAGCCTAGCATTCGGATGGAACTGTTCCCTAACCATCATCATTCAGGCCGTGGGATGAAGATCAGAGTCCACATTTTCTAGCTTTTATCTCCGAGATTTGTCATCCCAAAGGGACCAATTCGATCTGGTAGGACCTGTATATGCAGCTCAGCAGGTCACATTTCCAGGTCAAACAACAGCGTCTTAAGATGCGGCTTCACGACTTCTGCTGGATTTGTGTGGGGAAAATTTTTCCCTTTTGAAGCTGCGCCCCCACAGATGGAGTCTCCTCCAGTCGGGCCACTTAGAAGCTGTCTCTCATACCTTAGGGGATCAGAGATTTTATCTCCGGGGTAAGAGGATGTACCTCCCTCCACCTCTTACTTATTCTCCTAAGGTGTTATGATTGGGTAATGTATTCGAAGAAGAAACCAATTTTTTATAGTAAAATATGTTTCTTTGAAAATGCTTACCCAATCATAATACACAAACACCCTCCCAGCCTCCCCGCAGTTACATCCATAGGTAACATGCCTTCTGCACCAGTAATAACTAACATATCCTTACACCATGCCGCCAAGCCTTATATGTAAAGGGAGATCACTCTGCCTGACCACCAATAGGTTGGCAGACAACTTTTAGCTCCCTTTAGCTAAAAGTAGTATCTGGGAGGGCTGGATTTGTGAGGTAGTGGTAGGTCTCCTAAGGTATTATGATTGGGTAAGTATTTTCGAAGAAACATATTTTACAATAAAAAATTGGTTTTTTTGCATGATGTGAGTGTGGAGAGAGAGAGAGAGAGAGATGGTGTGGTGATGTATTTTGATGAGTACTACATCACAAATGTATCTCACTGACCTATATTTCATGCTTCACTTACTTTGGTTAAATTTTGTGCTTTAATTCTACTTTTCAAGCTCGGTTCATTCTAGAATGATCAAATTATATGATTGTATACATCTTTATTAGTACCATCGTCATACCATAAAAAAATGTTACTGTGACCTACATTTCACATTTTACTGGTTTAGATTAGGTTTTATCTTCAAATCATGATTAAATATGGTTTAAAACCCTCTGTTTCTGTGTGTACACATACGCACAAACACAACCTGCTTCCTCATTAACTTGCACCAAGATAAGTCACAAAATTGCTTTTAATGCAGGGGTAGGCGTGGATAGAATTTACCCTTATTTGTTGAAAAGGAAGAAAAATCATAATCAAAATTGGTGACAAAACCATGATATATTGCTCATTTTATCTCAAAAATGATGGTTATTGTCTTGAAATTTGAATAAACATCATAAAATTCTCAATTTATAATAAGATATCCTATATTTTGTTACATTTTCTTGAATAAAATTCTCAGTATGCTGTAAGTAACAAATTTTGATAAAATTTCCAGTCAGTTAAAATGTCACCAATGCCTATCAGTGGCAACACTTTAAGAAATAAATTGCAAACAAATAAGTATCATCTAGCAAAATTTGTGTTTTATTTTTTGATGCCTGACATGCTGACAGTTTTATACATTCTTCAGAATTAAAATATGAAACTTTATTGACAATAAATCTGTGTGTACAGAAAATGAAATCTTGAAAAGTTCTCAGGTGATAAGAAAAGTAAAGTAGTACCATAACAGACATTATAGGATCATAGTGAAAAAAGAAAGAGAAAATATTTGGCCCATGTGCGCAAACAGTCAACCTCATGCTTGAGAGTCAAATGTATGTGTCTGTATCACACTTGATCCACTTAACCATAGTAACTGTAGATGTAAAGCAGTATACCACATAAGCAGAGATGCTGCCAGGTTATGGGTTTCTTGCAACAACAGTCTCTAGTCACACAACTTATAAATGGTGGAAAGGTCATGCAAATATATATTATTTTTGGTTCACCCAGTTTGTTGTACATAATGTGTGTATGTTTTGAACTAGTAAGAAACAGATAAGAATGTTACCTTGGAGGTGGAGGCCCCAGATGGCCAAATGCTTCTACCAATGACTACCTTCTCACCTCTGTCAGTGTGGATTTGAGTCTTCGGCTCGCCCAGTGTGGTTGTGTGAGAAAGCTGCAGGTAGCGTCTTGTGGGTTGGTGGTTCTTACTCGGATTTTCCCAGGTTCCTTCTCTACAAATTTTTACTTGCTGACATGTAATCTATCCTGTGCTGAGAAATGACATTAAATCCCAAACAACAACAATGATGCTTAACTTAGGTAGATTTAGTGTTTGAAAATAAGCATCTTTATGATAAAGATCTTCAGTTTTTGCAAAAGCTATCAAGGTATTCCAAGTGAATTTTTCTTCTTGAGGAGTATCATAAACTGATCCATTTATCAGTCATATCAGAAATTTATAGGGCGTAACAAGCAGCAAGTTTATAAATGTCAAAATGGAGGATAACTGATCTCTTTATGGTAAGATCCCAGCTTCAGTTGATACTATAGGGCAAGAGGAAAGCTCTCTTTTCTTCCGTGAAATGAAGATGTCGCACAAACCATTGACACAAGTAGCTGGCACCTTGTGCACAGGGCAGTTGGAAGGGGAACCAGAGGCTGAGAAAAAAGGAACTGAAATTTCAAGACAAGTGGTTGAGGACCTACATGTGGTTAAGGAAAGAACTTATACGAGGGATGTTATGTGTTTTGTGTTGAGGAAAATGGTGCAAACATTATTTAACATCCATTTTTACATGTCATTTGGAATTGGTAGATCATGTCCAAGCACTTTGGAAAGTGTAATGCAGAAAGAATTCCCATCTGAAGCAGCAAATGCAGTTTCAAAAATGGCAGAAAAAAGTGATGCTACAATTTGTGCCATGCAACTAGCATATTGTTTATGAGAGCCTGCCAGTTGCAAACTATTCTAGTTTGATAGAGTTGCAGAAATTGAATGGCTGTAAAGCATTACAGTCCTTACCATTAGTGGATAATGCACACTATGAATCAAGTAACACAAGAAATATTTATTGACACTTGTGGATTTATTCACAATAAATCTTTTTAAAACTATGGTTGTGTATCTTTCGATAAGGATTTAAATATTTAGGGTTTGGCAGTAATGGTGTCTCCATTATGACTGGCAATAAAACTGTTGCAGCTCAGTTCAAATAAAAGAATCCCAATCTTGTGTCAGTACATACACTATGGCAAATAGGTTAAACCTATGATCTGCCAAGGCTGCAGAAGAGGTAACTTATTTGAATGAAACATTTTGAAGGAATTGTTAGGGTATTTTAAGAAGTCTTCTTCGAGAACAGCTGAACTGAAACAAATTCAAAATGTACTGGACCCTCATGATTATTCTTTGAAGGAAGTACATGATAGTCTTTGGATGGCATTCAGGATTGTATTATTTGCAGTTTACCATTCATGGAAGCCTTTGGTCTGCTATTTTAATAAACATTATGGACAGCAAAAATGTGCATATGTGCATGAGAATCTTACATATTATAAGTTTGTTGCCATGCTTTATTTTTTGATGGACATTATACTATTTTTGGCATCTGTCAGCATTTCAGAAGATGTAAATGGTTGTATCTGCAGAGAAACCTGTTTTGGATGGGTTCTATACTGCTGCAGAGGGAGCTAAGGAATCTAAAAGCCATTATCAGACTCAGTTTTTAAAGAACTTAAAGATGGACCCTGCTGGTAGTTGTGTTTCTATAATGGGTGTTAAGCTTGAAACAAAAAGATGTAACAGAAAAGGACCAGAAGGAAGTAAGCAAAGAAATTAATCAGGCCAAAATAGATTTTTGTGATAAGCTTGTAGCTCAGATGAAAAGAAGATTCACAGCAGAGCATGCAGCAGTAGCCACAAGTTTTACAGCTTTGGGACTAAAACATTTGTCATTTCTTTCTAAAGAAGAGATTGCTGGTCATGGCCTAACAGAAATGGAGACTTGTACATCATTTTGGAGAGAGCGAGAGAATTGATAATGTAAGCAAAGTTCTCATGGATGACAATGCATCCTTGGCTGAATACAGCCTTGCAAAAAATATGATCCTGCCATAGAATATCCTGGGACAACATGATCTAGTTCTGGAAAATTAAGTTCAAATATCATGTAGACCAGTTCGCTAAATAGCTTCTCCCATTACAACAACAGAATTGTGAAGGGGATTTAGTTCACAAAACAGAATTCACTTTGCTCGGATCAATAGGTTAACATTAGAAACAGTAAATAAACTGATTTCAGATACAAGAGGGTGATGTAAACCATGTTCAGTTTTCAGATGTTTTGAAGAAGTGGAGTGATAAGAAACAGAGAATATTTACTAGCTCAGCAAACAAAATTAGGTATGCAGATACATTATATATTTGTTGTCAAAGAAGTGATATCAAGTCATAAAAAACTTGTTTTAAATTAGGTATCCATCTACCTCATAATAATTCCATTACCGATCAGCTATTGTTTGGAATTTTCCCTCCCTATCTGATTCCCAACCCCTCTGTAGGTGACCTCTTCCTCCTAGGAAAATTCCTGGCACCATCTCTGAATAGAAACATGCCAAACACTATTCAAAGAATAGAGTTTACATTTCTTTAGTTTCAATAACCAAATGCTCCAAAAGTCACAAACAGGAAACTACATAGTTTAATATCTGCATTAAAATAATTATAAGAAATTGATCAGTATTATGATTAGCTTATTGATACATCATTTCCTTATGAATTAATTTTTTTCTTTCATAATAAAAAATTTTGGTTTTTATACTTTGTTATAAAAATGAGCATGTAGTAGGATACAAATGGAGACAATAGATACATGCAGAATGCCCTAAATTTGATGGAAATTAAAATCTCTGAACATCTGATGTTTAACAATTGTCCACATTATTATTTATTTAGGCAATAAGTTAAGTTCACAAACAAAAAAATTATCAAATTTCCATTGATAATGGAAGCACCATAATTGGGGCTGTGAAAACATCAGATGGATAAAACACATTTCTCAAGCTGAAATTGACATTATCTTTTGATAATAATTCTTGTAAATGTTGAATATGTTGACACTAATAACAACTGTATTATGTAATTAAATGTTATGTGAGATTATATATCTATATATATATATATATATATATATATATATATATATATATATATATATATATATATATATATATATTCAACTTGCGACACTGCAATCTTGAATTAAATCTTATAGAATTAAAAGTTTAAAAGCATGCTACCGGGAAATCAGGAAAAAGTCAGGAGAATCCATAAATTTTTCCCGACTGTGAAAAGTCCTTGAATTTTGCAAATATTGAAGAAAGTCGCGAAAAACCCAGGAATTTTCTGCCACCACCTGAAGCTCGAAACCATTACATAATTGAGTTGTGACTGAAATGATTGTGAGTTAAATTTATCGAGGTCTGATCAGAATATCTGAAGATTGCAGTATAAATCATGTGGGTGCTTTCCATTAACATATTTGTTGAGTCAGTTGCTCAGTGGATTAGATTCGTCTAGTAGACTTTTTTTGACAGACAGCTTGATTTCCATATCATTTCTTACATGGAATGTATGAAAACCAGTCAAGCATCACAGAGGCCAACATGGTGGCAGCAAAGGATAAGCGCTTACCAGATGGCCTATCAAACTTAAACGTTAAATCGAGTCATACCCGCTTGAAATCGATAAGAAAATTATTTATTTTCTCAGAAATTGTGTGCATTAGAATCGTTATGTCTTTAATCTGCTAAAAGACAAGATACAACTACGACGTTGATGAAATTTGACCTGGTACTCGTGATTTGCATTGCTAGATGCAAGAGTACACGTATCTCACAACCCACATGTTCATGACATCATAAATCCAGTAGTTACGTGTTATCATTAATAACCCATTTCAAATGTTGTAGATAAAAATAAAAAATATTTGAAAGTCATATACTAGTTGTAATAAAAATACCAAAAATCCCCAAAAGAACACAAAGTTCTCTATATTTATTCGGAGAACAACTACCAGGGTTTTGTTGTATCATGTGACTACAACGTTGTCATATCCGTTTACTCCATCAAGTCGTTCTCCCGCCACTATCATGGAGGTGGAATTGCTGTCATCGCAAAGAACTCCATGATCAACTGTCTTAACCACACTACAACCTTCAGTTTCTACCACACATCGTTTGAACTAGTCCAAACCACACTCACACTGGAACAAAGGTCAGTCCATTTTTTCTGCCTCTACTGCCTTCCTCCTAGTAGAAAAAACAAGCTGACTGAATCTCTCTTTTTGGAGCAGTTTCCAAATCTCCGGAGTATGGAAATTTGATAGGTGGCAACCTGATTAATCTTGGAGATTTCAACTTTCACATTGACTGTCCTGGAAACCCATACACGTCAAAACTGCTAGATTCCATTTACGTTTTCAACCTCAAACAGTCAGTTAGCCAACCCACCCATAGACATGGTCACTTTTTAGACTGGATTCTTTATAGACCTGATGATAATATTCTGCAGTCCTCCCTGGTGTCCCACGAACTTGCATCAGATCGCCTCTGCATTATATGCCATCTTGACGTATCAGTCCCTAACCCTCCATCTTTATTTGTTACTAAGAGAAACCTCCGTATGATAAACAGAACCCAAGTATTGCATGACATCCAAGCAAACCTACCTCCTACAGCAGAACAACTCGATAACTACCTGCATTCATTGCTTGACGAACATGCCCCAGCAACCAAGTGCAGAGTATCAATTCAAAAGTGTTCTCCGTGGTATAGCAGTGTTAGGGACCAGCTTCGCACTGCTAAAAGAGACCGCCGTAAAGCTGAGAGGCTTTGGCTTTCCACCAGACTCACTATTCTTAAGCAAATCTATGAAGCTGCTACGAAGAATGTCACAAACATAGTCCATGCAGTGGAATCAGCCCACTACAGTACTAAGATCACGGAAAGTTCCAGCTGCAAAGAGCTATTCGAGATTACTAACAAGCTAATGTCTAGGAACAAATGTACACCACTTCCAACTATCTTCTCTCTAGTTGACCTTCCGGACCCGTTTTCAAATTTCTTCCATGACAAAGTACAATTCATCAGAGATAAGCTTAACACAATTTCAATTGACTCGTCGTCACCATACAGTTGTGATACGGAATTTCAGCAGCAACCGTTAGCAGCATTTGAACCTGTCTCTATGGATTTAGTACATACAATTGTGACGAAGAGTGCACCAAAGTCATGTGAACTTGATCCAATTCTGACATCACTGCTGCTTGAGTGCTTAGATCCAATATTGCCTTCACAAACTGATGTTATTAATACCTCTCTCTCATCTGGGGAATTCCCATCATTTTTCAGAACTACCATTGTAAAACCTCTGCTGAAGAAACCAACACTCGACCATAACGATTTAAAGAACTACTGGCCAGTTTCTAATCTCCCATTCATGTCAAAAAGTTGTTCTATCCCAACTTGTATCTCATCTGAATTCAAACAGTTTTTAGCAATGTACAGTCTGCATATTGCCCTTGCCACAGTACTGAAACTACTCTTCTGAAAGTAGTTAATGACCTTCTCTCTGCTCTGGATAGCAGAAAGATTACAGTCCTCACACTCCTTGACTTGTCTGCAGCATTTGACGTAATAGACCATGGTATATTACTTCACCGTCTCTAGCATGTATTTGGCATTCACGATACAGTCTTACTATGGTTCAAGTCCTACTTGGTCAACAGGACACAAATTGTGTCCCCAATGGAATACACTCCAGCCCAGTTGATCTATGTTGTGGTGTTCCACAGGGGTCTGTTCTTAGACCTGTTCTCTTCATTCTGTACACTTAGCCACTCTCAAGTGTCACAGATCATCATCCAGTGTCTCACCAGTTGTATGCTGAAGACACCCAAATATACAAATCTAGCCACCCAACTGAAGTTGAAGCTACCATCCAAGGTGTAGAGAAGTGCATTTCCGATGTGAAATCATGGATGACATGTAACAAGCTGCAGATGAATGATGATAAAGCTGAAGCCATTCAGATTACAACACAAAGACTTTCTCATTCACATCCTTTACCTCAGACAGTAAATATCAGCAACACCAACATTAAATTCACACAGTCAGTACGCAACCTAGGTGTTACTCTCGATAGTACTCTCTCATTGCACCAACATGTCATGAACATATGCAAGTCTGCATATCTTGAGCTGAGACGCATCAGCTCTGTTCGCAAGTGTCTTTCAGCTGATGCTACTAAAACACTTGTGTGTTTCTTAGTACATTCAAGACTGGACTATTGTAACTCAATTCTGTCTGGTTCGTCTCAATATCTACTCAAGAAACTTCAAAAAGTTCAAAACAGAGCTTCTCAGATCATCCTTAGAGTACCACGATCAGAGCATGCCACCCCCCCCTGCTCTGTACCCTACACTGGCTATCCATTCAATCCAGAATTAAACACAAAATTTGTTCTCTGTGCTATGTTTCACTGACGGGCTCCAGTCCAACATACCTATCTGACCTCACCCAGGTGTACACACCAGCAAGATACTTACACTCCTCTTCTGACACTTGTATTCTCATTATTCCCACTATGAAAATGAAATCATATGGACAACGTTCTTTTGCATAGCAATGTGGAATGAATTGCCCACTGAACTTAGAGACAAAGACAGTGATCTCATTCAAGAGCGCTCTTAAAACTCACCTATTTCAACTGCAAGAACAGACTTAAAGACCTAATAATGTTTCCTTACCTTAAATATTTGCAGCATGTTTTCTGTTTTCTAATTTTGTGGTGTTTGTTTTTATTTATGCAATCATATCATTATATATGTTTTTTAAATGTTGTCAAACGTTGAAAAGCGCTTAGAGCTTCTAAAGATTAGGCGCTATACAAAGTTCTTATTATTATTATTATTATTATTATCCTCTCTGTTTGATGAATCGGATTGGACAGATTGCTGCAACAGCGACAGGTTTCTTGTCGTTGTTCTCGAAATAAATGTGTTGACAATTATAGGTTCCTTCTGGTTTTTACAAAAGGTATCTGACTTTCATTTAATAGAATTAATTTTTTTGTACAGCAAAATTAAAAAGGAGTTGATATCATGTGACTATTGGACTTCTGATGTCGTTGTTTGAGATTTTTAAAGTCATGTGACTAGTTCTGCAATGGTGAGTATCGGGTCAGGTTTTATCTATGCTGAAGTTTCATCTAGTCTGTCTGTGGATTAAATACATAACCATTATAATGCTTGCCAGGTCTGAGAAAATAAACCATTTTCCTATCGATTTGATGCGGGTATGAGTTGATATAAGATCACTTAAATTTGCTAGTCTCACTGGTAAGTGACTACCATATGCCACTACCGCTTGGTGGCGGCAAATTCCAAATTTCGACCTGGAATTATTTACCCCACACCCCAACCTAAATGTCCGAATGTAAAAAATGGGATTTGAATATTCGGAGGAAACCCAGATTAGAAAATGGACTGCTATTTGTTTTAAGCCAACTTTGTTGTCAAAAATGTTGAATCTCTGAGCTGATCTTTGGTGCGAAACTATTACACAGTGACATGTAGCTTGAAGCATTGGTTTCCGATCTTAAACAGGATGCAGGAGAAATGGGAAATTGTCATCACTTTTATTATATATTAAACAAAGATATGAATCCCTGTATCAATACAGGTTTGGGGACTGGTTTATCGAATTTCAAGACATGATTTTACAGAAAATGCAGTCCTTGTTTGTACAACAGTACATAATTTTGAAGGTCTGTTGTCAATATTTAAATCCACCTTTTGTAAATGTTTTTTAAATGATGGATTTTTAACTAAATCGTCTTAAAGAGTTTAGGTTGTTTGAAAAATCTTGTTTGGGTTTTATTGGTACAGATTAATTGAGGGTTGAACTTTTATCGTTACAAGATAAGATTCTAATACTTTGCATTTATTGTTTTTTCATGCTCTGATATGAAAAGCTTACTTTGTATAACATGCATATGTATTGCTTTAGAATTATTTAGAATTAAAGGTTTGAAAGGAAGCAAAACTAATTTATGTTCAGTATGTTTCCACGTAGCAACATAATGCATGTCAGCAGGTAAAGTTAGAATGTTTATTCCGTACATTGAAATGACTTTGCAAGCCAATTTATTGGAATATAGTCCAACCTGTTTTGTGTGATACATTTTATGGTTTTGTACATGATCATCTATTCTGACTTAGATATTTTGGAGTGTCTCGAAATAGAAACATCTTTAGATTTAGAAAATGCATGTTTTATGATCTAAAATGTTTTTTAATACCATTCAGTAACGGTCATGTCTGAACCTTGAAAAAATTAATTTCATTCTGGAAAACCCTGGAAATTACCTGGAAATTTATCTTTAGAAAAGTGTGGGAACCATGTGTATGATGTTGATCTTCCATTTTTGATTGCTGGTCAAGGATCATGAGCACCTGTTGGTTATCATGGAGTGCAGAGTGCTGAGCACTGATTTACAAACACAGGGCATCAGAGATTTGCCTTCAGGCTGGGTACTGACTTTTGATTGCTAGACTGTTCAGCTGTTGTGGAACTTCTGGACTCTCATCACCCAGTAGTGAGTCAGCAATGTCTCCTTTTCTGAATATGCCATGATGGATGGTTTTGTCATGGCTTCATAGATTGGAGGACCGGGCATGCCCAATATCTTCTATTCATCCTCTGACCTTGGTTTTGAAGGAAAAAGAGTGGGATTAGCACTCACTGCCACTATCACTGAGAGGAAGTCATCAATCCCATTCTTTAGAGGGAGAGGATCAAAGGGCTAGTTCCATCTCCTAAGGTAAGCAGTGATGTGGTGATGAACCTCCAGTCAGAAAGTCACCTTATCCAAGGAGGAGATGAGACAAGATAATCCTGCTTCTTTGTGACACTCACTGGATCAGGTGGCAGAAAAGGAAGACTGTGCATTTTGAAATGAATGAAGTGAATGAAGTTCACTGCCTACATCCCCCTGATCTGCTACAAGCCTTTTGGGTTTTCGGAAACTAGGATCCTGTCCATTTTGGAGGGGCTGTCTGGGCATAGAACAAGTCAGACCTGCTGTTGCTTAGTCACTCAGTGATGGTGAGGGAGTCGACTCTGAAATTGTCCAAAAGTCAAGAAGGAACCAGACATTTAGGTGTGTGGTCTGTCCCCTCTTTTACACTTCAACCCATTGTTTCAGACAATACTTACAGGGTCCATTTGACCCCATTAGGCCCCCATTTTGGAATCTGGTATCACCCAGGTGAGGATTTGACATTGTCCTGGAGCTCTCTTCCCATCAAGGCTCTCAAGGCATTAGAGCTGAAGGTACAAACACTACTTACCACAGTCTCACATGCCAACTTGTCTTTGGCTGTCGCCTTCTGTATGTTTTGAATGAAGAATCTTTGTCTTCACTGGTCTTGCAGAGGCTGTTAGAAGCAGTGGCCAAAGCATTAAGAAGTGACCACTTGATGTCTGTGCAGAGCATAACCTCATGAGGGATTTGGCCTTAATGACGTTCAAGGTTTTGCTGGCTTAGGGCAAAAGCCTTTTACTGGATGCAGACACACTATTCGGATGGCTAATCCCTAGAGTTGCTTCTCAGGGTTTAAGGGATGAGTAACATCAGTCCCTGGACATGCTACTGCTGCTGGCTAAAGTGGTGATGAAATGACCCCATTTTGGAAGGTACATGGCCTCCGTTCTAAGCAGTTTATATGGGAAAACTCAAAATCTAACTCAGTCCCAGTTTTAAACCCCTATCTGCCCTTAATTCTCATGACTAGGTGACATGAGGGTCCGATGGAGAATGTCCCATGGGCAGGGGACATTACACCCCCTTTCCTCCGCATTTGAGGGCCATGCACCATTTTAGAAGGACACATGAAAATAATAGTACACAATGCACTGATGGTGCTATTAAAATTAGATAATCTTGCTTTGCTTAGTTTTGCCACCTTAACTTTGTGGTCTGCACTGTATTATCATATTTCCTTTGAACATGTACAATATTGCAATCACAGTTTTACCATGTGTGCAAGTTACTTATGAAAATATCTGGTTAACCTGAAATGAGCTGCACCATGGAATTTTCCATTGAGGAGCTTGCTCTGTCATTTAACTTTAGTATAGACTCATTATCTACCAGCATTTATTATAATAATTGCCTATGATTTCTGAATTGCTTTTCTTTCCAAACTTACAAATCATTAATTAAATGAGAAATTGTGTATTTGCATAAAATTAGTCATTTGTGTCAATCTCAAATAAATCTTCCTTGCCATGGGACTTTTACCTCAGAAATACATTACACAACTTTACATTGCAACTCGGCCGATCATCACAAATGCTGAACGTTTTCATTGCCATATACATTGTTTTAAAAAAGATATTCACTGTCATCTTACAGTTTTACCACCTTTGTGACTTTGGACATTGCTTGAAACATCCACTGAACATATTTTTGGCTTTTTTTGTGAGAAAAAAGTGTGCCCTTAAGATTGAGATTTATGAGACATGGGACAAAAAATTGTGGATAACCTGTGAGCCCATGCTCTATATGCAACGCTGAGTAAGCTTTGTTGAAAGTTTACTTTCTTATCTTGTTGATGACATTTTTGTATATTCTTAAAGTAACTGGTTAAGTAGGTTCATGCATATTTATGAAAAATGGGGAAATCTTATAGCTGAAAAGAAATCGTAGCCAGTTTTCAACAATGTTGTGCAATGGAATATTTTCATTTGATATTTATGTATCCTTCCTTTTTATCTTCTCAGTGGTTTTGGGCCAGTGTTCAGATGGCAGCCTGTGCAGCAGAAGATATATACCCCTTTAAAAAGGTAGGACTATCATATTTTTCTGAACATTACACCATTTATTATCCTCCCACCATGTTTCATGGAAGGAGCATATAGTGTTACCACGTCTCTCCAACCCATCCATTATAAATTTACTTCTTGGTAAAGTTTGAAAAATATTAATGATTGTAACTATATCTTGCAAGAGGCTTGATATTGAAAAAATGTAAATAAAGTTTGATCTAAATATTTCTTTCCAAAATTTGTACTAGTGCATTTTAAACCAGACCTGTCTAATTGCACAGTATTGATGGTGACATTGTGTTATGAGCATATTTGCAATTTGTTACTAATTTTTTATGTCCACCGTCATGCAGAGTATATCATGTTATCACCTCCTTCTGTCTGTCTCTCTGTTCCCTAATTTGTTTCCACAGAATAACTGAAGTTCTACTCCATCTATAGTTTACAAAACATTGTAGACAGCATGTAGTTTGGGGTAAAAAAAGAAACTTATAAATTTTGTTGCTAAAGGTGAAAGTTAGTTTGAAAGAAAAATATTGTTTCTGCACCAAATAAATTAGTTGTATATCACAGACAAAAGTTGTGAATGGCTTGCATATTGGGTAAGGAAGAATCCTCTCAATTTTGAGATCAGAAATTTGCTGACTAGAAGAAAAAAATGGTATCTGCCCAGTAACTTTAATTTTGCATCACATATTTGATATTAATTTGGGGGTCTAATGGTCAGGGTCATTGAGACTCAGTTAATGCTGGGTTTAGCACAGTAACTGTTTTTATTGAGTAAGCTATTTGAAGGAGCTTGGTGGTTTGGTTGCACTTAGGATTATACAAAACCCAGTAAATTTAAGGTTATTATGGTCAAAGCTTTGACTCATGGTAAGTCTAATAAAAGAGTTGACTGTTAGGCTGTTATGGGTTGAATACCATATTTCAGCACATTATATGTGGTGGCCAGTACTACCCTGTTAAGAATCATCAACCCAATGTTAAGGCAAGCACCTTAGACCACTCAGCCACCTGGGGCCCCCTAATGAAAGAAAGAATTTCTGCACATTAAAGGTCACCGGCCATACTCCAACATTTTTCTGTTTACATCAGATTTGCATTGCATGATTAAAAGTAGTTATACTCGCACAAAAAAACCCAAAAAATTATCAAGTGTAAAGACGAAATAATAATTTAATTACTTGAAATAGATGTATACATTGTTACTTCTCCTTAGCTACGATTTCCCCCCATAGAGGTTGCCAACCGGAAATGATGTACATTTATCCCCACAAGACGAAGTACATGCTTCTTGTTGTCGAAAAATAAAACATTATAAACTATGGATAGGGAACATTTAGATGAAACTACTGAAAACTGATTTACTGTTCAGCCTGATATTGACATGCGTGCGTGACACACTAGATTATGTCGCTTTAAAAATTGTTCCATTGTTTCAATTTATTTTGAAAATTCCCATTAATACAGGTAAAAAGGAATCAATGTTGGCTTCTCTTATGTTTCCCGACTGTATTAAAAAAAGAAATCGGCACACTTAAAAGAATCCAAAGGAACTGAAGTTGGCTTCCTTATGTTGGCCGACTTCGTAAGAAAAAATTGGCACACTTAAAAGATACCAAAGTCAGTTTCTGGGGTTGGTTTGCTTTGTAATAAAATAACCTTTGTGTTCAATATCCTGTCGGTAAGTTTAAGCAAGGAGTTTATTGCTCACTGCCAGTTGTGTTTATCCATCACCTGGGCTTCTATTTGTTTGCCAGATGTAATCATAATTGATGTTTGCAGGGCAAATAGTATACACCACAATAACTTGCTTTAATGACACTTTTGTAACCCATGCTAGCGAAAAGATTATCATTTGCACTCACAATGGATGTATTTTAAAATAATGATTTTTATTTGCGAGATACTGTCATATATGATATAGTTAAGTGGATACAGTTCAGTCTTGGTCAATTTGCACCTTGTAACCTATCATGAATGAATGATAAGTGCCTTCAAGCAATCGGGTGATATTTTTGTCTCTTTTGCGATTTTGTTATTTGACATAAGTGATGCACACTACAGTAAGGATGCTTATGCAAGCTGGCATCCACTACTTATATGGAGTTCATGGATATATTTTTTTCTTTAATAAATTTTGCATGATGAAAAAAGAAGGAATAAATGATAACAATGCAAGGTTAGTTTCTTTCATTTTATTTTCAAATAAGTGTATGTATATCAATTTTTTTTGTACTGTGCAATGGGGTGGGGTGGGGGCACAAATTCAACACAAAATTATTTCCTTTCTTATTTGTATGGAATAATGGAGCAAATATGATTGACGATATTGACTAGCAATGACAAGCTTTTAATTTACGTGCGCACACACTAAGACAACTTGAAAAATAAAAACAAACAATAAAATTAATTGGTAAGAGCTTCATATTGCAGCAACTCTGACAAAATGCTCAACATTATTCTCTGTCTTTCATGTGTAATCGACCATGTATTATATGCAGCAGTGTTACAACGTGAAACCTAAAATTAAATATCTTTGTTATAATATCTCATGTACACTACCCTTAGAAAAATGTATATGTATTCTGTAGAATATTATCTGTTCAGTATTATTGTTTAATAAATCCATATTGATAATTTTGACCAGAATACTGAAATTGAGCATGTCGTTGTGCAGATGCATATATTTTTTTGGCGTAAAAACAATGTATATAAATATTTAATTAGAACGAGCAAGATATGTCAGTTTGTGTTTTCTCATATACATATATATGTACGTTACGAAGTATGATTATTTTGTTTGAAAGAATATCAAGATGGTTCATTTAAATTTAGTTTTTTTCCTAAAACCTATTCCTATAATGTATCTTACATAGTATCTACTTGTTGTCTGAAGAAAAAGAACTTGTTCAAACTATTGTTAAGTTGAGCCGAATTGTCTTTCGAGTTGGGCTGAATTGTCTTTGGGCCAAATTGACTATAATCCGGCATAAATGATACAACTTTCCCATCCCCTCACCCTAGTCAATCCCACAGCTTGAATCCACTTTTTTTCTGGTAAACAGGGTCTTTTGGAAAAAGAAAGAACTCTTTTTCCTATCATCACTCTTTTGGTTACATCTGTATGCAACACAGTGCACCATATTTGCTGTACAAAAGCATGATCATAAGATATATCACATAGACATTTACATGGGGTAATTAAACGCTTGAATGGCTAGGTTGAATAGAAGGGATAAATGTACGTCATATCTGTTTTTGGCATGCGGAAGCTACCGATCGTTTACAGAGATTGCCGAATAATTTTTTCATTTAATAAGCGGATTTTTAAGTCTAATTAAACATTTTTATGGTGTGCATGCATAACAAATGTGTTTTGTTTATGACTATAATAATATCACACATTTGTACAAAATAGGTGGCTGGTGATCTTTAAGTTGAATTCATGATGGCACCCGTTAACCAAAGGTTAAGCTCATTGAGGTTTTGGTTAAAAAGCTACAGAGTAAATTATGCCTTACTAGTGGCTACATAGAGGAATTATTAAACAGAATGTGGGTATGTAAAATATTCGTAACAGAAATAACACATTAACAGCTATTAATGCATTGTTGTCTCTTTTCATTGCTCTAAACCCAAGACCAATATTAGTATGCCCTCCTCCGATTTGTAATTAGAGAGATGAAGACCCATAAAACAACATGATCCCAGTCTGATTCCTTGGATGATTGTCATTTGGAATATTAGCCTTTTCCTTGGAGTTGGTGTAATTCTGACATGTATCTGGGCATTCAGTGTTTTTCGTTATCTAAGTAGTCTGTCTACTGTCAGTTGCATACATTTTTGTGTCGTAATTGATATTTTCTTTCCAGTCTTTGGGTAATTTTTGTTTATTTATGCCCGTTTCAGTAATCTGAAGGGGTTTGGTACCTCGCTAGTGATGCGGTGATTTTAGAATTTTATCCACCTCTGCTATGGTAAATATTGCTCACCCATTTTTTGTTCTTGTCAGTTGTTTATTTTTACATATTTCCTTTCAGTCTTTCAGTGTGCTAAAATATGTGTATATTTAGTCATAATGTGGCCTCTTGGGTCACTCATCCTACAATTCACCCTACATGCTTGGAATGAATTCTTTTATGCCTGGATGTCCTGTTTGTACCATTTGATATGACAATGTGTGGGACTTTGCCAAAAGCCAATGTGCCAGTTTGGAAAGGAAGATGGGACCTGTTTCCTCCTCTTTGTTAGTGGTAGACCCTTTTTGTTACCAGAAATGTTCTACGGCACTTTCCAGTGTAGGGAAGTCACAAGGTCTGTAGAGAAGGTGTATCTGATTCTTTTGGGGAAATGGATATTGTCTGCTCCACAATGGTGTAAAGACTGACACATCCTGGCTTCCGTATCCTTGTTACTTCCCAACAGAGTGATGTTGCTAACACCTGGTATGAAGTCCTGAGTTTCCCATTTAAGTAAAGTGAGGTCTTCCTGTACAAATGTACTTGTTTACAGATCAGGGGAAACATGTTCATCAGATTCTACTTCCCAAAAGGAGACTTTCTGATTATATCCTAATCCTCTAATCAATCATTTTCCAGTGACCATGCACTGTGTACCAAGTAATACTTCAAGTAACAGTCACCAGGTTCATGTCACTGGCACTGGTTATTGACTACCAGTCTTGGTAAAAGAATTGGGTCATCCCACACACCCACACACTTCTCTGAGTATGCCCTCCTGGTCAATTCTACATGGAATGGGCTCCAGGCAGTGTTCACCCATCAAGACAAAAGGGATCATGTAAACACATCCACTGTCTCTATGTTCCTGTTCAACTGCCATGTTTCCATGTCCTCCCATGACACTATGAATGACTGTCCCATGTCTCCATAGTCCCACCCCATCTCTTCTGACTTTATTAATACAGAAAAAGGACAGATACTTCCACTTGTGTATCATGAAGAAAGTGTCAATCCCTATCTCCAAGGAGAGATGAACGAGAGGTTGGTCCCATGCCTTGTGAGCAGAGACAGGACAACCAACCCCCAAAGTCATAAAGTCCCCTTCTCCTGGGAGGCAGATAAGGGATAGTCCTGTCTCACCCTTAGCAAAGATAAGACAATGATCTCTAAATATTGTAGACACATAAGTTCCCTGAAGACCTATATCAAACCCTTCTCTGTTGGAGTTCCCTCCTTTGTAGCTTTTCCCTTCTTTGTAACTTAATACAGTTGTGGTGTGGAAGGGCAAGTTTATAGCTAAGGGTATTTTAAAACTAGGATCCTCACCAGTTTGGAGTGGCTATGCGGGAGTACAATCCAAAATGGACATTCTTTTGCATCCACACCATGGTTAGGGAGTAACACAGAAGTTTGCCACAAGACAACATGAAGGGTGGTCTGTCCTCTCTTATGCTCTTCAACCCATTGTTTCTGCTTTGAAGTACATGGTCTTTTTGCCTGCATATCCCTTAAAGCACCACTCCTTGGACATGGGCATCTCCCATGGAAGGGACGTCAGCTGGAACCTAAGCCTATCTTTCCATTAAGTCTCAGAAAGCTGGTATAATAGTTCACCATTCAGAAGGAGGAGAAATTGCCTCCTGCCACTTTGCAGAGATTGTTGAAGGCCTTTGCCAAGTCATCAGGAGAAATGCTGTCAATGTCCACTGTGCTCTGTGCCAAGCTTCTCCACCTCTTTGGGGATGCTCCTTTGGAGATGGAAGTGGTTTTTCCAGAGTAAGGGAAAACCTTTTGATGTTGTCTCGCTTGATGTGGAGACTGTTTGGAGTGATAATTCCTATATTGGCCTCAGAAGATTGGAGGGATCAGCATCACCAAACCTGAGCCATAATTCTATAGCCCATTTGAACCAGTTAAGAAACACCAAGATCCTGAATGTTTGATGGGACATACTTCAAACTCCTTTAAGTAGAGCCCCAGTATAACTGTCAGACCCATTTAAAACTCTGTCCCATTTGTCACACAATGCAGTGGCCAGAGGTGCCATTTGATGGAATTTATGGATCCCACCCTTTGCCATATGGAGGAAGGCAGGCAGCCTTAGGAAGTCACATTCACTCCTGCCAAGTCTGTCTTCCAGACATCCCTTTAGGTACAAAGGTTGGTCAGAACTCATGGATGATTTGTGGGTCCTTTCCACAATAAGAGAGGGATATCAGCTTCCAATTCCAGGACTGTTTTTCTAGCACTGCATGGGTGTGTCAGCTACATAGGTCATCATTGCATCATGGTTAACATGGGCAACACATCAGTTGGGACATACCTCAGACATCAAAGGGATAATCATGCCCCTTCTATTTGCTTGGAAGTCTGAAACCTGTGTTGGACAATTTTGGAGGAGATTCATCTTTAGAGTCAGTCACATTCCCAGCAAGAAAAATGTCTTTGTAGACAGCCTTTCCAGCCCAGTTTGGATGGGCCTCGGATGATTGTCTCTTCACCAATCGGTATCAGAGATCTTACGGCAAGTCAGTATTAGACATCTTTGCATCCTTCACGAAATATTCTTATTATCATGTGCTGAAAAATGGCATTAAACACAGACTGCCAACCCTTACAATTTTGCCCCATCTTACGGAAATGATGCTTAAAATATGGTCTTATGGAAAAAGAGCTCAAATTATTAAAATACAATTGTTTATTGTAAAATCCAGATACTGGCATGTCATTGTTTGATTCGGATCTGGGTTTCTTATTAGATTCAGTGGAATTAGCCATGGAACCATACTAACTTTACCAGACTACCTCAGATACTTTAAACTGCACATATTTGGTGATGTGATGCAAAACATTTGCATGATCAAGCTTTTGCTTATTTTTTTTTGTTTTTAACAAATGGGGTCCAACAAGCGACAGGTTAGGATGAAATGGACAATACACCTCTTAAAAGGTATAGATGAATAAAAGGGAATATTCAGATTCTTGGGGGAAAAAAAGAAGCAAGGGCAACAATTACGTTTAGTGGGCATCACATGGCAGAAAGTTGATTGCCATTCCCACAGACACGTTAAATTTTCTTTTAAGGATTACATCAAGTTGAGAGATATCAAGAAGCCATTCAGCTCTGTAGGGTTTGGAACTGCAGTCTGTAAAACTGTACTGGAGGTAATTAAGGTTCAACTTTTGGGTTGAACGCGATGGTTACTGTCGCTGCATTAGTCTTGATTCACATTTCTGGACCTTTTAATTTAATGACAATAGCAGTACATGATATTTTGCAGTGCCTTACTGGAAACTGTTCCAACGTATGGAATTAAATTGACTGCCTTACTGGGAAGGTCTTGTTAGGGTTCGCAGGTCTATAAACACCAAATCTAACCTAACCAAACTACCATTCAAGACAATCAAAAGATGATCAAAAGACTCATTTAATAAAGAGGACAACTAGTAGGGTTAGTCCCATCACATCCCGCAGACATGATGACAAAGAGAAATATACTGGGAAGAAATATTGTGACTCACGTTGGGAGCAGGCTCAGGATGAGGAAAAAAATGTGCTTATGGTCAGCCAACTTTCCGTTTCTCATTGCCATTCCTAGCACTTTTTCCCGCTTTGGTCAAAAAGAAAAAAATTAATTTAAAAAAATTCCCAAAATTGTTTTTTCCATCAAAATGAACTGGTTTTGCCCAGTAGTTGAAGTGCTTAGTGCATTTTATATACTAATCATTATATTTATAATGTTTTAAAATAAAAACTCTACCTGCCTACCCTAACTTTAACACCAGTGAAATTGGAAATATACTGGTTTTTTTGCCTGACAATGTCAATTACATTATACTGAATTCTAATGAATTCTCAGAGAAACTTATGCTAATGGTTCCTTCCCTCCATTTGGGCTGCCCTGGTTTTCCTTGAAGTCAGGTCAGGTGTTAGAGTAGAAGGAAGTTTATACAATTGGTAAGGCATTTAAGGAAGTTTACTGTCACTTCTCCCCATATTTGTGTCCAAAGCCTTCTGATGCTGAGAACAAGATTTTCCAGCTGAGAGAGGCTTCTGGGGCCTTATGTCTTCCATATCTTCTGTTGCTTCCCCACTTCAATGTTCTGCATACTTGCAGAAAAGTTTTCTTGGGCAAGAGTTTGCCAGGCAGCAGAAGATGTAGTTTGTCCCCTTTTCTATACTTTGGCCATTGGTTTCAGCCTTCTTGCCATAAAGTTCATTCTCTGGCTTGGCCCTGGAAACCCCTCCTTCTGCATTATGGGGAATTACAAATAGGGATATCAGCTGGGACCGGGTTTCATATTCCAGTTATAACCTTTGAGGCCATGGAGCTTCAGGCCTGTACTCGAGTGACAATTGCCTCACTCTTGACGTTAATAGCCATTTCAGCAGAAAATCTTTTCTTCCACAGGAAATACAGCTCTGATCTTAAACTAAGCAACAGAAAAGAACGAAAACCAACAGATTTTGTAAAATTCAACAAATAATTTATTTCCTAAAATACAAAGGGAAAATTTAAAAAGAACTTAAAGCAATGCAAATTCAATTGCAGTTAGTCCAAACAGTTCATTCACCAGTCCTAATGAATAAAGTTTCAATTAAACTCCACTTGTGTTCCAAAAAAAGCTTCAGCTCTGAATGTTTTGATGTGCCAGTAGTGACCTGTAATGTGGAGATGTGCCAGCAGTCTTTTGATGACTCACAATAATATAATCCAAGAAGTTCTTGTCTGAAATCACTATAATTCCAAATTAATGTTCCAGTCCAAAAATATATTATAAATGAGCACTTCGTATTTGCAGTGAATAATAATTTGAATAAATAATTCCATCCAAATGAAATACTGAACACAACAATGAGACTGAATTTTCCTCAGATATTAAATACAAGAATGAGTAATTTCTCAAGTAAACAAGACTGACTTCATCTCCACCCCCTACTCCCTCCTCAGAGCCTTTACCAGAGGGATGAGGGTTGTTGCAGCTGATATAAATTCATTATGGAACCCGAATCTCCCTGTATTTTTACAACTGGTTGATGTCTACTGCTTCCAGAGATTTACTTGTGAAGGACCCGTTTCTCTGTTGGTCGATGATGACTTGTCTTGGGTTTTATCTCTACCAGGAGAAGTCAGATCTCATCCCTTCTTAGGACTTCATATATCCGATGTTGAATTTCCTCACCAGCCTCCAGAGGGTTTGTGTATCCTGAATCCTATCTCACCTAACGGTTCTTCTGGTTAAGATCACTTTGTTAGTTCACCTTTACCCCTTCTGTGAATTTTGAACCCTGCCATGGACTTAGTTACCCTAGGAAGACTTTTCTTGTTTTCTCTCCAGTTCTTGCTTCTAGTGAACTGGAGACCACACAATGACCCTCTATCAGTTTGAATCCTTTTGGGATCAAACTTTTATCAGCACCTGCTTTGGTGGTGAGATTGGGAGTGTTTTCCCAATTCACACCCCTGAATTCCACTCCTTTTATATACTGGCACATCAGATTCAGGATGGGGTGCTAACCTCTACCTAAAGGGCATAGTTCTTGAGGGATTTTGGGTCCAGGAAAAAGTGATGCTTCATATAAACAACTTGGAAATGTGAACATTGTTCCTAGCCTTACAGGGTGTGTCAACCTGATAGGTTGTCATTGCATTATGGTTGCCTCAGACAACATAATATCAGTAGTAGTGTACCTTAGGCATCAGGCATGTAAACATGCTCTTATTGCATGGAAATTTGGAACCAGTCTTCTGATGGATAGCCTCTAAAATGATTCTTCTCTGAGTCTACACATCGAAAATACAGATCAGAAGACAGAGGACTACAGTGGAACAATGTCATACGACACAAGTCTTGAACTGTACTCATTATTCTGTGTCTTGCTTGCTCCTGATGTCACCAGATATAATCTTTGATCTGAACATTTTTTTTACATGGAATAAACAGGTACCCTATAGCTAATTTTATTACCCAGTTAATTATGAATGCGCAGTTAAACAAGTACCAGGGTACCCATTGACACCTTTAATCAACACTTCTTAAATATTTATGTCAAAAATGTTTTTGCTTTGTGCATACAAATTATCATTTTTTTAAAGTTAGTACCTTCATGTACTCAGTTTTTTTTGGGTTGTTTTGCTAGATTATAAGTAGTCTGGTGACACTTAATTTGGAAAGAATATGGAGGGAGAAAAAAAGTTTTGCTTTGATTTGTTAGCATAGAGTAAATGGAAAATCTTGAGTACCCGATTACCTATATTTAATGTATTTAACAAAACTTTCTACCTATCCATGCCTTTTCTTGAATGGCCTACTATCATAATGAAGGCCATGAATTAATTATGCTAATAAACGATTGATAAGACTTTGCTGAATTATTGGAACAAATGAAGTCACCAATGATGATAAAGATCTGAAATCTGTCTTCAGGCAGGAGAGCCACAGGCAAAGATTTTCTCACCCAGTAGTGGCATGTCAAGCACACGGTCACGCAAGCGGAAACGATTCAAAGATAACTTAGCACAGCTGGCATCAGATGGGGAGCTGGACTCTCCAAATTACTCCAAGCGTTGTTCCAGTGAGCTGGGACACACTCTGAGTCCAAATTCCTTCTTAGATGTTTCCAATACTCCAGACAAGTCTGACATTAAAGGTAAAATGCGCTTGCAACACAGGCCACATCTGAATTTTTTTCAACTGTATAATCAGAGTTAATTCTAATGATGACAAAGATATCTGCAAGCATTATGTTAAAGACTTATTCTGAATCTTGTTTAAATAAAACATTAGCCATTATTAGTTCTGGAAAAAATTAATTTTCAACTTTGGATAACATTCTAATATCGAAAGTGTGGATTTACTATACTGAAGGAGTTTTTACTATTAAAGAAATACTAGCAATATAGCATTCTCAGATTGTGATCACAAACAGAAAATATCCTTTCAGAATCTGTTATCTGCAAAAATAATTTTTTTCTGTAATGTCAGTGTGATTACACTAAATTACTAAAATGTATCTACTACTAAAATAACTCGCTATTTCAAGTCAAACCTTTTATTTTTGCATGAGACTTTAAAATAAAAATGCAGTGGAACTTTCCTTAATTTCATCTGAATATAATATTTCCACCTTCAAGGCATCAAGTTTTGGGTACTGGCATATAAATTAAATAATCCACTCATTGTCAGGATTAGCTGCCCAGTATTACAAACTGGTTTGTTTAGAAACTACATTAACTTTCAAGGAAAACTGCCTCTTAAACTAACATTGTTTCCAGTTGTTTGCATGTTTCCCAGACAGCTTATTGCACTCTCAAACAACGAGAATCAGTTACTCAGTACAGACTTGCTAGTTATTTTTAAACCAGGTACATGACACATGTGACTTCACCAACAAATTGAGCATTGTGAACACCAAAACTCGAACATACATCTAAAGGGTTCTTCAATTTATACATACATGATATCCATGGAAGAAACTTTTATAAAAATACATGGCAGGTACTCGTATTATTAAAGAATTCATATGACAATAAGAAAAAATTCTAAATTGCATCTTTGGGTGACGATTCCACATTAGAAGTACCTTCCCTGGCCCCAAGTATTTTTTACTGGACCAGCCTTAATTGCTTTTATGCAACAAAAAAATTACAAGAAAATAAAAAACTTAAGATTTTGTCGAGCCAAACTCAACATAGTAATCACTTTAACATCTGTATGTATGTTCATATGTCCATCCACCCTAGATTCAAGCTTAGTGTTAGTTACATTTTCCTGTCTAGATAAAAGGCATGCAAGACAGAGTGATCTATTTCTCTCTTTTTTATGTAGTATACAGCAAATAGTGCATTAGATTAGGATGATAGAGAGCTTTACTCACAATGTGTTTTTGAAATAATATGCTGTGATTCCTCAGACCTTGAAAGTCATAGGTTTTTACCTCATTTATTTATTTTATTCTTTATTTAAGCACATATTTATTTGAGCCACCCTATGAATTCATTTTTTTTCACTGGAGGACTGTGGGTTTTTTTTCAGGTTATTTTTTTTCCAAAACTCTTGATCAAAATCACAGCTAATGACAGGGCCCTAGAGTTCACTGTCCATATTTGCTGTTTTAAAGTTCCTTTCAAAAATCACTGGGCCTACTTGATCATACTTGTTATGTTCCATAGGGCATGCAGTACCAAAATCATGTTTATTTATGTTATGTTTCAGTGGTGTAGCTTTAACAGCAGTCATTTTAAATTTATTCTCCAGAATGTTGAACCATTTCTCATAAACTTGGTATTGATGTTTTCTTACAATGTGCTTTGTGAAAATTATGTCTGGGGCTGCTACCCTAGCTACAGTATGGATTCCATTGCAAATATATGGAAAAACTATTTTCAGTGTATTCATCAGAACAGCTAAGCCAGTTTTGATCTGACTTGATTGTGGTCTGAGTTTCTCTGATCCTTCTCACCCAGTTTTAGATATTTTTACATTATGTTGGGGTGTGGTGTTTGAGCCTCTTTCCTATCGAAAAGTTGGAATTCGGCATCACCCGGTAGGTGTGGCATAAAATAGTTGCTTACTAGTGGGCCTTCAGACTTAAACAACCTAACATCGAGCCAAAGCTGGATGAAATCTGTATGAAGATGATTTTTTTTCTTCAAATTTGCAAGTGTGTGCGTGTGTGTGTGTGTGCGTGTGTGTGTGTGTGCGTGTGTGTGTGTGTGTGTGTGTGTGTGTGTGTGTGTGTGTGTGTGTGTGTGTGTGTGTGTGTGTGTGTGTGTGTGTGTGTGATACATGCCAACCATTACGCTTTTGGCATAATCATTACTTTTTTTTCCACAAAATTACGCATTACATGTAAACATATTCGGACTACGCATTTTTGGTATATCCCCCTCCCAAAAGAATTAATAATTTGTTTTCTCAATTTTTATTAACATCCCATTAATCCCACAGACTGTATTTTAGAAAAGACGGCTTCTACATAACTATGACATAAGAATATGCTTGTCCGTAGACTTGCATGCACATTCCTAACAGTGTTATGTTCTATTTATAGCAGCTGCCCTCTTTCCTAGAAACATGCTGGTTTCTACTTTCAAACTGTTGACCTTGGTTTCTATTTATAGCAGCTGTATGGCTTAGTTAAGAGAGAACAGACTGGTTTTCTAATTTTAATCTTTATTCGCAGATTTGTTGTTCTAATTCATATCTGGTACAGAACCGGTCTGGAGGTATTTGGCGCTAAAAGTCGTCAGATTTATTATAACGATGCGTGTTGTTACATGACAAGGGCTCTTACTCAGTAACAAAGAAAAGAGTGAAAGCCAACAAGCTTTGTATATTTTAACAAAATAATTTATTTCCCTAGAAAACAATGTAAAAATTGGAAAATAGGACTTACGGTTTGTGAATATAATCCAAAATTTAATCCTAAGAATGAAAAATACAAGTCCTATCACTAAATAGTTCTATTAGAATCTAGGTTCGAATCTTGACGACATACAAATATGGAAGGCGATGACGTCAGATGTGGTCCATGTACGAATATCAACAATTCCTCAATTGAATCACAGTTTTTGTTTCCGAATAATTCCAGAATAAACTTCCATGAATATCTTTCAGAAATTTTTTTATATAAAAAAGTCCACTTGTTGAATTTCCTAGAGAAGAAATTATTAAATCCAAAAAACAAATGAAAAACAAACAATCTGGCAACAAATAAAAAAAACACCTTGTTCCTTCAAGATGTTAAAATGACTGACAGAAAAATATTAAGAATGCGTATTTGAACCCCAAAAACATCATTTCAGTCTCGCGAGATGGGTCATGTGATTTCTTACTACAAGACATTTACCAGGTACACCAGTGTAACCCCAATTAAGAACCAATAATAAAAAAACGTTTACACATGGTGATCATGCAAGCAAAGTATGGCCTTGATACTGACCAATCATTTTAACTTCCTGTTTACGAACATCCCAACCCAAGACGAACTAAGTTAACTAAAAATAATTATCATGCAACACATTTTACGTCTTAGATAAACAACATTTACTAAAAGAAAATATCAAATTACTGAAAAAGAATTTCGAATCCCATGGAAGTAATCATTGCAATCAAATGTAATGAAACAAAAATAAAATAAAAAGAATTTCAAAACTAACACACAAACAATTTAATTACATATACGTAAAAGTGTGTTAGAGCAAAAATGTTTTTCAAATAATTTCACAGATGGATTAGAAAAAGACGAAAAACCAATTCAGAGATGAATACATGAATTACATAATACAGTGTTCCATTCTAGGGCAGCTTCACACCCATTGCAGGCTGTGAGGAAAGGATTTTAATATTGGTCATGGTGGTAAAACAAAGAAACCTTGAATTAGCTCTTTTTACTAACTCCAGTACTAAGGTAACTTGTTTTTTACAGCAGAACAATTGTGGACATGAATTTTATAAATGCAGAGGCATTTTTTACTGAGTTCTTAATAGAACACGGACTACCCCTAGTGCCGTAGTGGTAGAAGACTACGTTGGTGCTTTGTTCAATGAATGTTTCTTGATTCCAAAATTGCAGAAAATATGCATGTGCAAGAATAAAATCATCTAAAAGTGTTTAAGATAAGAATTCTTTATTTCAGACTACACAGTCCATACATCTAAATTTAGTGTTTAGCAGAAGATACTTCACTTAAAATTGCAGAAACCATGAAAATTGGGTCATTTAATATTTCAACAGACAGGAGTAGTGATTATGATGACAAAAAGTTGTACTGAGTCTGTGTAAGAGACTGACAATGAAAAGGGCAAAGGTAGAGTGCTTTTCTTTCATTACCACAATTAACAGTAGATTCCACTGGAGAAAACATTTTTGATTTGCTTGACAATGCTTTGAATAAACATAAGTTGGCAGAACTGTAGGAGGTTTTCAGCTGATAATGCATCAGTGATGACTGGAATTCATAAAGGAGTTGCATTCTATATTTTGAAAAATGTCTCCATCTCAGGATGTCCCTGTCATTTAATGCACCTTGCTGCAGGAAAGGCTGCTGATAAATAAGAAGGAGAACTCCTGAAGTATCAAGTTGGCATTCTACCTGACAACGCACTTCATGCAGACAGAGCTGATGAGCAAATGGCACCTTATTTCCCAGCTAAAAGACCCAATAACTGGAAGATATAAATTTCCTCATTCTTTGTCAGGTTATGAAAGGAGTGTTGGTTCTTTACCATTCTAATGCTGGCTGTTCAGTACTGTTAACAAAAATAAAACTGAATTCAGATCCAGGCTCAGTAACCCAGCACTTAGTGCTCCATTGGTGTGCAAAACATTTGTAGTCTCAGCTGGTACAAAGCATTTTGAGAGTCTGTTGCTTTTTAAAGCTAAAATGCTGTGTATGAAAACTTGAAGCAGTAATTGATGTTAAAAGATCAGAGGGGTAAATAAATGATTTTGTACATATGCTTATTGAATTTTATCATGTTATATGTGGATTACTCATTTCTGCTCAGATAACTCTTTTTGTCCACTTGGATTACACTTTTTCCTCGCCAGGGGTTGGCATGTATGGTGTGTGTGTGTGATTTGGGTTTTTAACATAGGTTTAAAAAATTTTCAGTCATATTGCTACGACGTCTGCAGTGTGGCAGTTTATAGTGATGTCTAGCACTGGGGCAGACATTTAGCATGATGTCCCACCCAGTCACATTATCCTGATACCAGGCTGACCAGTCCTAACACAAACCTCTTAATGCTGAGCGCCAAGCAAGGCAGCTGTTAGTACCTTTTTTATAAGTCTTTGGTATGACTCGGCTGGGGATCGAACCCATGACCTCCTGCATCTGAGGCAGATGCTCTAACCACTAGGCCACCGGAGCGGTCAGTTTGCAAGTGTGACATTCAATGTGTCTTTATTCCACTGACAGATGAGATGAAACTACAGGATTGATGAAATTTGACCTGCTACTCACCATTTGCATGGGTAAATGCCCGATTATCCAAATCTCACAATCTACATGTCCATTACTTCAGCGGTCTGATAGTAATGTGATATCAACAAAAATACAAAAAAATCTTAGAAACTATTAAATGAAAGTTACAGTGTTTGTACGAAAGAAACCCAAAAGGATGCATAATTCTCCACATATTCAGAGAGCAATGACCAGAAAACTTGCTGCCTTCTTCAGTTTGTTGAAGCAGGATTCATCGCCTTAAGTTGCTTTACATGGAGATCCACTTTCAGTGTCCACTATACTCTCTGGCGAGCATCTCCACTTACATAGGGATGCTGCCTTGGAGACGTCAAATGTTTTGCAGCACAGCAAACACATTCTGAGGGCCGCCTCACTTGATGTAGAAACAGTATTAAGATGACTAATTCCTACAGGGCTCACAAGACTTGAGGGATCAGCAGCACTGGTACTTGATCAGGCACTTATTTCAGGAAAATGTCTGATCCTGTTGAAATTGACTTAAAATCATTCACATGGCCATGTAGCCAGAGGAGCTAGTGTATGAAGCAGATAGACCCCTTCCTTTTCGCTAAATATTGATGTAGTCAGCCTTAGGGAATTGCACCCAGTCCTGCTAAGTCCCTCTTCTCAGTATCCATAGTAGGTGCCAAATTGGCCCTACTTTCTGTGGATTTGTTGGACCTTTCTGATGATGTGTTGGTCCTTTTTGACATAATGGTTTTTTGGCTTTGTTTCTGGGACCATCCACCTCTTTCAGTGACTTCCATCTGGTTATAATGGTCTCAACTGGTATCCATACTGAACAAATCATATACATTCCTAAGGAAAGATACCGCAGCGAGGATGACAAACATGGAAAGCCCGGGATATTATTTCCTTACCTTCCAAAATGGAAACGTTGAATTCATTAGTAGTCTTTCCCCTTTGAACAAGTTTCTTCAAGATGAGCAATTCAAGATGGAGACATCTGCCTCATTTTCTGAAAACCATCCGGTTGAGTGACGGGGCAGTCTCCATACATCTCCAGGATGTCTACATTCACATCTCTATCTTCACATCCTATAGAAGATTGATGTGATTTTACTGGGATGGGGCATTGTTTAATTTTAGGCTCCTTTCAGCCTAGCTTCCTTTCATAGAGCCTTCTCTTGGGTGATGGATGTATTAGTGGTTCATTTAATGTCCTTAGGGGTTCCCATCATCCAGTAGGTAAATGACTGATGCATAATGTGCCCTGAGGGACTGTTTCTGTCTTGGGAGACAGTGACTCATCAAGTTTAATTCTGAAGCTAGAAAAGTCAAATCTGATCCCTTCTTAGCATGGAGTTGAATTTTAGTACCTCTTATGGGACAGTTCAAGTTCTTCCTGTGAGAATCTCGCAAATACTGTCGCTTTTAACAAGAATCTCTCTCCAGTGGGACTCTGAACATGGCAGTGGACTTAGTTACTCTCAGAAGGTTTCATAAGTGGCTTGTCCAGTTCTTGCTTTTAGCAAGCTGGAGGCCTTTCAAGTACCTTGTGACTCTCCAGATTCCTTGGGATCCAAAATTGTGTCACCATCTGATTTGATGGCAAAATCAGGACAGATTTCAGACCAGAATTCTGTTTCATGCAACAGAAAGCCACTCCTTCCACTACACCAATGCCTCTGTTTCAGATGGGGTGCCTATCTAAAGCCCAAGTGGATAGCCATGCAGGGCTAATGGTCTTGAGAAGAATCTTACTTTCATATCAACAGTATAGAAATGCAAGTTCTTTTTCTAATTCTACAAGGATGCATTAGCTGCATAAGAAATTGCTGCATTATGGACAGCATGTCAACACAGGGATGAGCAATCCTCGCGGTATGATCTCTGTATCAGTAAGTAGCAAAGATAATATTTTATCAGTGGGAAAAGCCAATAGTTGGTGTATTGACAATGAGGTTGAACAACAAGATAGCTCCATATGTGTGAGACCAGAGATCATGGATACTGGCGGGATTGACTGATTGCCTTTCCACTTTTCAGAATAATCCGATAGATTCTTCATTGTACTGGCAAGTCACTGTTCATCATGATAGTTCTTTATGACCTGTATAGCTGTGTTTCAGTGATGTTCTTGATCGGTTGGTCAACACCCTCATGGAATTACCTTTGAAGTGGTTTCTGCTGCATTAGCACATTTCTGTAATGCATAACAATCCACAGATTCTCCACCTTCACATCTGGCTTATACCAAACAATCTATTCACCAAAATCAATTTTAATGCAAAGTTGCCAACTTCATGACCTAGGTTAGAAGTCAGTCTGACTCCAAGCTGTATGGCACAAAGTGGAGATTTTTCTGTAATTTGCACAGTTGGAAGTGCTCACCTTCACTCCCCCACTACCACATACCACCTTGTTTTTAACCACAGTTGCACATTTTCTTCTTTACTTTTTTATTTAAGGAAAAAGACTGTTTAGTCTGAACTATAGAGGGCTATAAGGCAGCCCTTGCCAGTGCTCTTAGGTTGTCTGAGGGGTCCATCATAGCATTGGACTCGCATTCTAGTTGGGGGTCCCCACAGGGCTGAGTAGTCTAAAGCTTTTGCATTTACAGATCACTGCCATCTCAGTTCTGTTTGTGTGAGTTTGAGTCTAGGTTTATTCCAGTATGGGTATGTGGTAAAAGCTTGCCAATAGTTTACCATGGGTCATTGGTTTTCCTGTGTTCTTCCTCCACTAATTATACTGGCCGCCATGTTTAGCCTACTGTGTGCTGAAAAATGGCATTAACCCTACATCAAGAACAAAGCATCATAGGTGGAACCTTTTTTGAGTATTCTTTGGTCATTATCTAACATACTTTTTAAACTACATTTTGGCTTCTCTTTGCCAGCCAGGGTTTCTGGCCAAGAATCATCAATGATCAATGTCACCTAAACCTTGGTGGTATAACTCTGAACAGTTATCCGAAGGCAAGGATTAGAATATTAATGTTTGGGACTGAATTCACTGGCAAGGGGAACAAATTACTATGATAGACAATGCACAGATGAATGTGACAATTCACAAGAACATTTATTTGCAGAGGTACTCTGCCAACAATAAGATGGACAATGAATAAAATATATTCAGATGTAAAAACTATTCCTTACTAATGGTTACTATTTCTCATTCAGTCATTTCAATCAAACCAAAGCATCTCTTTGTAACCTACAAGTCAAACATATACCTTCACATTTAGCAACAACTAAATATGAAAGAATTTCCACAAATGAACATGAAGAAAAAGTGAGAAAAATATGTAAATATGTTGGTCAAAAGTTGATTTTCATGTCATCTATTCGACAAAATAGTAGCAGAAAAATCTATATCCTTATACATATGACAGATACAAGTCATGGTACATCAATATGACAATCCTAATGAAAATGAAAGAATATGTGAATATGACAATCTTAATGAAAATGAAACAATGTCAGTATGATAATCTTGTTGAAAATGAGGAAAAAAAATGTGAAGACTGTCTTAATGAAAATGAAAGAAAGTCAGCATGATAATATTAATGAAAATGAAAAAAATATGTCAGTATAATAATCTTTATGACAATGAAGAAATATGTTGTTGTTGTTAAAGGGTTTAATGCCATTTTTCAGCACAGGATAGACTATACATGGCGGCCAGTATAAATGATGGAGGAAGAACCCAGGAAATCCCTGGAAAGAACCACTGACCCATGAGAGGCTACCAGCAAGCTTTCTCACATACCAACATTGGCCAAGCCCAAGACTTGAACCCACGCAGACAGAGGTGAGATGGCAGTGATCTGTAACAGTGAGCACTTTAGACCACTCAGCCACTTGGGGCCTCTGCACAGATGTCAATATAATAATCTTAATGAAAATGAAAAAAAATATATGGCTTGAAATTTGTTAACAGTGAAACAAAAACATACTTGGGAAAATTATGTGTGCACAATCTAGTGAAGGATTGGGTTAGCACATTTATGTCACCGAATGGTTAAAGTTGTCACCAGATTTTAGTTGTATCAAAGGCAATGTCAGACTCTTGCTAAGTGGCAGGCTGGAGGATGAATGATGACTTTACCACAATTGCACACTTTGATCTTCTCATAGGCGTTCACTGCTCTGTTGACATGAGTGAGAGGATTTCTCTGTATGAAAATAGATGTGTGCACACAACTCTATACACTATTGGTAATGCTAGCTAAGTGGCTGACTGCTATTGGTGTCCAGAATGGATTTAATAGTCAATAAATGACATAGACTGACAGCATTGATGAATATGGCATTTTGTGTTTAATGTATCGCCCCTCCTGCTGCTGACATATAAACAAAATGAAGGTAAATGACAACCTTGCCAAAATAGGAAGCAATGCTTGTATGTCTACTTTCCTTGAGTTAATGCTGTCCTGTACGTGCATATATCTGTGCTGTTAACATCAGCCAAGCTTGGTGAATAGTTGATTTTAGCAACATAAAAGATTATGTTGGTACATATCTAGAGACCTAGCTTTGATCTGTCATTGCTCCAAATATGGCTTAATGCAGCATGAGTATGGAATCTCTTGAAATTTGTTGGTCCAAATAATGGTTGTAGTTCCATTGACATTCAGACATACACCAACATGTGAAGAAAGGCATTTTTTCCCTTTGTGACAGACTACACTGTCTTTAATTCACCAAAGATTTATCCCTACTGCTAACTTGCATCAGGTTTCCTGCCAGTAAGGTAGCCTTGTGAGCTTTTGCATGGCACATATGCTTTTCATACAATCCAAGCTTCTTACTCAGTCTTGCAAAGCTACACCTGTACTTAACACTATGGCAGTGAAAAGGGAGAAGAAAAATATTTACAAAAAAGAACAGGGGTCCCTGTCCTCAGTGACATTGACTAACCCGTGATATTCCTAGTCTCAGTCTTATCTGTGCTGGGGAAGATCAAGATAGACTTTTTTGCCCAGTTTGGGCCTTATGTTTAAATTTGGATAAGTCAAAACAGGTCAAATCTGTTTCTTTCTCCCCCTCAAAGGTACCTATGTTTGTTTTCACAGGGACCACCTCAAGGTAGATAATCTGATGATCAAGAGAGCTTATCAACTTCTGTTTGAGAGGGCTCTTTCTTTCATGATTATTAAAGTCTGCTGCATCTTGGACCTTTTTAATGGTTCTACTCTGGATGTCATGAAAGCTGCATTCTGGTGGTCGCATTCTATCTTCTCATTGTTCTACCTTCATTCTGTTATCAGAGCATTTACACTTTAGTCCCACCTGCGTGAACCCAGAAAGTTATCAAACCATCCTCTTGTCTGCAGTAGAACATCCTGTTGACTGCAAATGATAAATTCACTCGGACATTTTTTCTTGGCACCATCAGACACCCACCGGGCTGGTAAGGCCAGAGATGCATTAATAGTAGATTATGTGTTACTGCTGTTATCAAGATCAGTGCATATAAATGGGGTGCTTTTCCATCAGATTAGCTGAGCATGTCAGCACTTCAGTATCTCTATGTCTGGTTATATTTTTATCAAACTAGGTAAGTAAGCTTATATTATCAATATATATAATGTTTATTGTTATGAGCAACATCTATACATACTGATGAAGTGATCTTGCGCATGATTGGCGGAGCTTCATACTACTTGAGAGACAATTTAGACCTGATTTTATTCAAACTTGATAAATAGGCTAATATTGGCAAGAAGTTGGATTATTTATATTATGAGTAACAGCTATGCATATTGATGCATCTTATTGGCTGTTGTTTTTACCACTCTTGAAGCTGTTTTTCTTGTAGGATTTTGATCAGACTTGGTGAATAAGTCAGTGTCATCAAAATCTTGGTTGAGTATAATTACGAATGAGGGATGATTCCATTAATACAAATTTTGGTGCCCCCATCCCAAGATTAAGGAAATTTTTATTGCAAAACAAATAGTTAACATAAAGGCTTCTCATGTTTCTAACCATTTGTCCTTGATCATTCCTGTAATTTGTTGCAATTTTTTTTTCATTTATCCCTCTATCGCAGATCAAAACATTATTATTTTATGGATATGTGTACAGTGGAAAAAAATGTTCTATTAAGAATTTGTTCTTGTTTTGTAAAGTTGTCTTGTGTTTTAACAGAAGTGGTAGATTTTTTTCCTTTGGTACAACAAAACTGCTTTCAGTAGAGACATTAATATGAGATTAATGATGTGCAGCCAACAAATTGTCTGTTTTTTCATGCAACATAACATGTTAAGTTGCATATAATAATTTTGTGTATACTTACTGGTGTTATTGGAATAATGTATTCCATTTTGTTATTGTCACATACAAGATGAAGTTATATTCGCTTCGAAGGATAGGAATATTGTGTAAAATATTTATGATGTAGAACCAAATCAGCAGAGTAGAATATTAAATATGTGTACTATTAAAAAATATGTTCTCATTTCAATAGAAATAAAATGTCTTAACTTCGCATCTGATTAGATATTGCTTGTAAGCATTCTTCTAGCAGTTATATTTCTGATTAGATTTTGATTAGGCTTGTTAAATAGGATTATATTATCTAGATGTTGGACAGGTTTAATTATGAGCATGATCTGTGCATATTAAAATGAGGTGAACTTTTATATGACTTCCGAAGCTTTTTACCAATCTGGAGGCCAAATTCCAATCAGATTTCGTTTTTCTTTTGGTAAAATAAGCTTATATTTATCATTTGTTGTACACAGGCCATATAATAAGTGAGATCTGCATATTAATGGGATATCATGCATCTGATTGGCTTAGCATGTTGTGTCTCTAGCTCTTGAGACTATTTTACTTTAAAAAAAAATTTCTGAAAGAAAGAAAGGATGTAAATGTGCTTATATTTTAAAGATCTTGGATGAATTTGCAGACCTGCCAACCCTGACAATTTTGCTGCAAGTCTTAAAGAAATGATTCTTAACAATCGGACTTAACAGAATAAGAGCACAAATTATGAAGATATGATTGTTTTCAGTAATATCTGGATATGGTGCGACCGTTTTTGATTTGGATCCAGGTTTCATGTTAAATTGATTGGAGTTAGTCAGGGAACCAGACTAACTTTACTGGAGTACCTCTGACACTTTAACCTGCACATATTTTGTAATGCAAAACATCTACGTAATCAAGCTTTTTTATATTTTTTTTAAAATGGTGTACAACAAACGACAGTCAGGACGAAATGGACAGTAAACCTCTTAAAAAGATTTAGTAGTGCAGATGAATAAAAGGAAATATAGAGATTCTTGGGACATATGTTTAGTGGACATCATATGTTAACTTTTTAGTATATCATACAGCTGGTAAAATGATTGCCATAACCACAGCCACGGGAAATTTTTTGTTTTTTTAAGGATTAAGTCAAGGTGAGAGATACCAAGATGCCTTTGAGCTCCATAAGGTTTGGAAGTACAGTTTACAAACTTTTTGATTGAATGCAATGTTTACCATTGTGCATTAGTCTTGAATCACATTTCTGGACCTTTAATTTAAATACATGTTTTCTAGCTTCTTAATAAGGTACATGATATTTGCTAACCTTACTGGAAACCGTTCCAGCTTATGGAATTAAATAGACTGCCTTACTGAGAAGGTCTTGTTAGGGTTGGCATGTCTGAATTTGATTATGAGCAAGAGACTATGCATATGAATTATGTTTTTTATCTTTACAAATAATTTTTTTTATCAGAATATATTTAAATAGGTAAAATCAAGATGAAGATAGTTTACATAGGATGTGTTCTTACACTACAACATATCCAGTATTCCTGCTGAATGAAATGGACAACTGTTAAGATATGTAAGCCATGTGAATTTTACTTGGAGAGCTGTCTTGAATGAATTTCATTGGATGAAATGTTATTTTGCTGTGATGAGAGGAATTCACTGTTTAATCTAATGAATAACTTCTTATTAAGAAGTCTCAAAGTGCATTTATTACTGCACTTTTAGTGAGCATGGATGGAAACTTGGATCACTTTGTTGTTCGGCTTGGGAAGTAGGAGGAGGACAGTTCTGAAATAACTTGAATAAATGGCACCTGCTAGTAGCAGAATAATGCAAGACAAAGATATAAAATAACCAAGAGATGCTGCCAGGCAGTGGTAATATGGTATTTTTGGAAAAAAGATTAGAGAATTATGCAACTTTTAAAACCCATTAGGGGATAAGTATTGCAATTTACCATCAATTCCCTTAGTTTCTTATACAAAGTATGTGTATTGTGGATGTCTTCTTTCTTGTTTAAATTAATGCTTGGCCAAACGTTGTGATGATGTCCTCTTGTCAGTCATCTAAGTTGATCTGTATTTAAGAAGCTATATTGTTTGGATGCAAGCACTTGGACGTTTATAGTGTTATTAATGCTGATACACACATAATGAGAAGTTCTAATTGAATGTGTCCTTGATGGTCATAGCAAGCTGATCATTTGATCAACGATGATGGAAATTTCTAGACTGAATAGTCATTTACAGTAATGTTGAAACAAGATAAGTGATTACTTAGGGGAAATAGGGCATATGAAAAGATTATCTACTCATAATGACATGGGAAGAGGTTCATATGGTCTGACATCAACCTAGAAAAGCACAGAATGTGGTGATGCAGAATTTTGCCAATGTTTTAGCATGTGAAAGAATAAATGGCATCTGTGATAAAGTTTTCTCTCATGTCTCCCTGCAGCATCATTCCCACCATCAGCATCACCGATGATTCCTTTGGAGATAGACCTCAACCTGATAAGATTTTTGATAGCATCATTTGATTATTGCTAGGTTTGCTAGTTAGATTCTTTTAGCTGAAATCCAATGAGGACCCTCCAATATCACCTTGTACTGTATCATATTTTTATATTTATAGTGGTAATATTCAATTCTTCTAGAATGTTGATCTTTATAAAGTATGGACAAGCATATTTTTTGTACAGAAAATTTCAGCGCCCTTGAATATAATACAGAAATTATAGAATGTTTGCCAGAAAGATAGAAACTAAAGAATGTTTGCCAAAAAGATGAAAAATGTTGAATTGTTTCTCTTGTATTCTAGTTTGGTTTAGATTATTATTTTAATACAGTAATTGAAATCAGTTGTGTTTAGAAATCTTTTATCAAATAAATCAGTATATTAGTATAGTCCCAACAATCTTGGCATTAATTCTTTGTTATTATTCTCAAGTCATATTTTAGTAAAGTTGGAAATGTTGGCAGGATAATTGAAATTCCTGAGGACTAATTCTCCGATCCAAGAATTTTTTTTCAGAATATAATCATACTCTTCCTCATCAAAATCTGCCTTAGTCATCACATAACCTTTAAATTGTTCATACATCTTTCTAAACAATTGTTGATGCTTTTATTAATGGGCATCATGACTTTCTTTTACAGATCCTTCAGAGATAAAGGTTTCTCCACGCCTCCAAGTTGTAAAGGAATTTTTGCAAACAGAGAAAAACTATGTCAATATCTTGTTCACTATTCTGAATGTAAGTTGTTTTGATGCTCCTTGTGTCCTTATCCTACCGTATTTTATGTAATTTTTCGTACACGAAAAAATAATTATTAATTTCAGTGTACGAAAAATTGTATGTAAAATAAATAATTATCATTTGGTGGTACTGAACGTGTACAAAAAATAAAGGGATCATACCAGAACAAGTTCTACGGTACACATGATACTCGACAACCTAACGGTACAAATGTACAAAGTAAACATATATTTTCTGTCCCATTCTGCTCTCAATTCAAGAATCTAATTACAATGAATCAAAAGTACTGTTGTTATTAGTGAACGAGAGAGAGAGGGAGAAAGAGAGGATTATGTCTCAGTGTGCAAACTCATCTGCATTTAGAACATATGTAGCTGTTATGTTGTGTAATATTGGCAAAATAATCAAGATGGTTTGAACATGTATAAGTTATGGGTATTATTTATTGGTAAATTGTATGCAATAATACGACCCCACATCGTCAAGAAATTAAGTGCAGGTTGTATTTTTTGCTGCAACAATAATCTCGTTATCAAATTGCAATAAAAAATAAAGAACTTGAAATCAAT
Source organism: Megalonaias nervosa (assembly GCA_016617855.1). Taxonomy (NCBI): domain Eukaryota; kingdom Metazoa; phylum Mollusca; class Bivalvia; order Unionida; family Unionidae; genus Megalonaias; species Megalonaias nervosa. Next base: position 31,878 of record JAECUM010005181.1, on the reverse strand, counting down.
GTTTAAGTTAATGCGCTTGAGTGTGTGTGTGTGTGTGTGTGTGCGTGTGCGCACCAGAGAGATCAATCAAACAAAATTTTTTCAGTGTACAAGACCATATTTATTCAGTGTAGCTTTTATTTGTAGCTTTTGCAAAGAGAAAAAAAAGACTATTTTCAATTACCTGACGAGTGGGATAATCCTGATGTATTATGACCCTACTATATTCCATTAGGAATAAACACCGCTAAATCAACAGTTCATTCTTGTTTTAATTACGATGTACATTGTCACAGCAACCACATGGCTATGCAGTGTTATTTACACGGTAATTAAACATGCTTAGGGCTTTGGTTATTCCAGTTGAAACCAGATTGAGGGCAAGAATCGACTGAAGAGGTCAAATCAGCGAGGCTGCCAGTAGGGAAATGAGGCTCGCTTTAGGGAAATGAAAGTCTGTCAATGTGCTATTGAAGCTGTTGTCCATATGGCATATGTTATAAGGACAAGCGATCATATGCATTACTTGTTATTCGCACTCGCCAATAAAGATAATAGTGGGGTATATCATAGAATAGATTTGCAATAAAATGTTAATTATATCCAAGTCAAAACAGAACAAGTGCTTAAAAGATAGTATATGTATATATACGAATTGATTTAACGGAGTCCATGACTTTCAAATTTACGATGGAAAATGACAAGGTTTTTATATTTTATGTTTGTATGACTAATGAAACAATAAGACTAGTTGACCAGTGGTCTGTGGTCTTCACTTTAGCATGTACTGAGATGTTAATTTTTGTTGGATAAGACAACGTCAAAGGGCTTCCAAACTCGTTTTAAAATGCACGTGGTGTTTTGTTACGGTGACAGACTTAATAAGGAGAACTAATTAACGATAATATTTAAAGGTATGGTCTGTGAAGTCCTTTGTTCATTTGTTAATAAACACCAGTAGATATTGTAATGACAATAAGAGTTTATGCACATGGGCGCCCGCAGGATCTTTTGCATAAAGGGGGGAGGGGTCAGTCAGTCACGGCCGGGAGGGTTAGTATAGTAAGCAGTCTGAAACTAAAGATAATATTTACTAAGCATTTTGAACAGAATCTTGTGACATATTTTCAGCTTCATTTGCATGATTAAACTTGTCAGAATATATAGCAGTATGATTTCCAGGGGGGGTCACATGACCCCCCTTGACCTATTCTGCGGGTGCCCATGCTTATGCATCAATCATTATATTTTCTCACCAACAATTAATCATTAATTTTTGTAAAAAACAAAATGGGAATACGGTATTTTCAATCTTTTTTGCAAACGTAAATCTTCTTAGTGGAAATTTTATGTCCGATAAAATTTAATGAATTTTTCAAATAATACAAAATGATATGTACGAAAAATTATGATAGATTTAAATAATTATTATTTTGATAACTGGATTGTGTACAAAAAATTAAAGGGTATGAAAAAATACATGAAATACGGTACATATCTTTGTGTATGATTATATTTTCATAATCATCTATGAATAATGGCATTTTCAGGAAGCTTATTTTTTTTTGGCTCATGTATTTGCATGTTGGTCATGTTTGTGAATGGCAAAATCTACATATCACTTTTTTACTTGTGGCAGTGTCAACAATGTTAATGCATTATATTATGATGAAAGACATAGGAACTATGGTTGCTCAGTTATTAGAGTATAAATAAATTATGAACTGATCAATGGAAACTTGACTGGCACTATTTGTCACAGCAACTATCAAGGAACTAGCTAAGAGCAAAACACAAGGTTTTAGGGGATAATTTCAAAGAATTAGGCTTGTCAAATGGTATAATATGTGATTTCATGATCTTGCCATAAAAAATAATCAAAAAGCACTAATCTTGGGCACAAAACACAATCAGATGAGATTTGTATTGAGCAGATTAGAACTAGATAGGGATTTGTTTGTTGTATTTTGTCTTATCCAAAAATGTGTGTTCCTGCTACTATAGCATATGTTCTTGTCTTTACTGACTCTAAGCTCAGTTTCCTTTGTTGTTTAATAAAAGTATTTAGAATGCTTTTGTACTTTTTCTAGACATTTAAGGCTCAGATAGAAAAGCAGGACCAGTACAATGGCCCAATTCTTGTTGCCCAGGATGTGAAGCTGATATTTGGGAAGATTCCTCCAATATATGATGTCCACTGCAAGATAAGAGATGAGCTTGTAGACATGGTAGATCATTGGAAAGATGACCAACCTGTGGGAGATGTCATTACTAGAAATGTAAGACTTTCTTTCTAGTCAATCAGGGTAATGGGAGAAAAGTTTGGTTCATAGTACATTACCTGCCATTATTGCATTGCTATATCTTTTCCTTGTTCTAGTCCCCAGTCAAAGGAGATTAATCCCTCCTCCAATTAGTAATTAAAGGTCTAGAATGAAAAAAAAACAAACAAAAACATGGTCCCAGTCTGATACTTTTGTCAACTTCAAACAATCAGAATATCTTTCATCATTTCCCTCAACTTCATTCGTTTATAGATGTGTTTCATGTGTACTTAACACTTCATCGATTCTGGTATATTTCGGCATTTCAACTGTCAGTCAGTTTTTTCCTTGTATTTTGTTTATTTCTTATCAGTCCTTGGTTTATTTTTTATGTCTCTTTGTTCAGTATTGTTGATTTTGACAGTTTCAAGTACTTGGCTGGTGAAACAGTGCTTCATCTGTTTCATTCCATTAGGCATAAAAATAAATTTTGTTTCCTATTGCACTACTTTTAAAATTAGGGTAGGCAGGTTGATATTTTTTTAAGCATTATATATATTATAATGATTAGTAGATACAATATACTAAGTGCTTGAGGTACTGGGCAGAACCAGCTCAATGCACAAATCAATTTCAGAATTTTTTAATTTTTTTAAAAAAAATTTTAAATCTGGGGGTGGGGGCAAAGTGCTAGGTTCAGCACCAAAAAACATTGACAGTCTGCTGACTGGAAACATTTTTCTTTGAGCTTTGGTAATAACTGGTGTCTGAGCAAGTATTTCCTACTCTTTTATTGTACCAGTTCATTATTATATTTTATACAGGAATAGCACAATCTTAAGAACTGTTTGAATTTTGGTGGTTACCTTGAAATGAGCTTGAATCTTAGGTCAGCCCCTGAAAGTACTGGATAAGTGCTTGAAATCACTCAGTTTTCGAAAAATTCTTTTGTTTCAAGACAAATGCATCTTATTGAAAATCAATAATTTAACACACAAAAAAAAGATTTGTTAAGAAAAGTTAAAAACTCAGTCATGGAAGTTTACTCATGTTTATTTTGCTTGCATATTCAGTAAGATTTCTGGCTGGGTCACTTATGTAGTCATTATTACTTAGTCATTAACCTCATTCGAGGTGGCAACAATCTTGCATTATAAAATGAATTGATGCTGTGTCCATTGGGCCCTTAAGGCTGATACACAAAAATTCCATCAAGTACTTAGCAATGAGAATCTAATTTTCAGACAAGATTTCCATGAGTGTTATACATGTATATATGGATGATGTCAAGTGATAAATTAAATGCTGTCTTAAGTTTGTCAATAGACTTTATATCAGTTGTGGCTTTGATTACTCTAGCTGGCCACAAGTTGCCAAGTTTTGTTGATAGTAGGGACAGTGCCATAAACTTACCTATCAGTAAAAAAAAAGATCACCATAGATCACTAAGATGCTTATCTTAACATTCCAGTTTTCCAACTCCACATGAAATTGCTGTCTTTTATCAGGAAAAGGAGATTGTTCAATTTTATTTCTTCATTTCATTGTAACTTCAGCTATCAGAACCATCACTAAGGTGATGGGTATAATAGTCGCATCTTTAAGTTCTTTACCATTCTTCACTACGTCAGTAACTGGTTGATGCACAAGGGACCATCCATATATGACATCATACGGTGGGGGGGGGCAAACTTGTGTGACGATAGGGTTGGAGGTGGTTCAAAAATGTTATGTTACAAAAGCAACACCAAAACTATCTGTTAGAGACAATGTAAATTATGTGACATCATATTATCACCATCAGAGGAAGAGAACATTGAGAAATAACTTGTTGAGATGTGTTCAGCTTTATTCCTTAGATCTTTAAGTCTTTTTCCTATCCATAATTTTTCTTTTTAGTATAAGTTTCCAGACGACTAAATCTGGACTGATAACTAATTTTTATAGTATTAAATAATTCAAATTGCAGCATTGTACTGTTTTATTTTTCTATACAGTGATTTTCAAACTAATTTTTTTAAGGAAATTTTTTTGTTCTTGGGGGTGGGGTGCATTTCACAGTGATACCATCATGTGGGTGGGGGCTGATTTTTAATGATGGGTAAAAATTCTGCCAAAATTGTGATGTCATATATGGATGCCCTCCAACAGCATCAGACATGCCATTTATGTTGTGAGACATTGACTTAACTAGATCTAATTCTCAGTCAGGAGAAATCTGATCTCATACTTGTGGATGAATTTTCTCACCTGTCTAGGAACAGTCCATGTTTTTCTTGACAGAATGTCACATTGTTTTAGCAGCAGAGAGGGTGAACAGACCACTTGCTTGGATTGTTAATTATTAAAATAAAATTTGTCTCAGTAGTCAACATTTGGTCTAAACATAACCAAAAGGTTACTTTTTTTTGTCGTCAATTAGAGAACGTGTTTACTTTTTAGGCAAACCTACTTTTGGTCGCACCCTCTTTGCTGCTGTAGTGTTAACCAAAAATTTTATCAAGACATATACGATACCTTGACCTAGGATCATGCAAATTTATCGTTATAAATCCAGATGGGGTAACCTGAGCTTGTGCAAAGAAGTTTTTAAATTTAATCATGTCCATGTCCCCTGAACATCAAGTTTGATGAATGTTTCGTAACGTATGTGTATTGACTCCGTTAAACACAACAAAAATATTACAGTTATCTCTGATTACTTTTGGAATTTGTACATATCTCTGGGTAACATAAATTACATCCATGTTTTTATGTCTGCCTTGAGAAAATGTTCTAGCTGAATTTGATTGTTTGTCCAGCATCACATCATCGTATACTACAAGATTATTAATACGTCCATCAGGATCATCTACAGATGGAGCTTCATCAATATCAGTGATAAAATCAATAACACCATTGTCGTCATCATACAACAACGCTGCGTTTTCATTAAAATCCTTAAGTACTTCATAACATCATTGGTCATCTGTGGATGACGCCACCAAATACAACTTATCCCATTTCATCCATCTCATTATCAGATTAAGCAACAATTGTGTTTTACCACGTCCAGATGGTCCAATTATTATCATCCTTATAGAATTTGGTAACACTGGATGATGTTTAACTGGCTCACGTGCTCGTGTCGCTGAGAAGTCAATTATATCCATAATAATTTATATCATGGATCTATATTGTGTTTGATGTAGAGCACCCACACCAACTAGTGGATTTACTACAGTGACAACTAAAAATAAAAGACTTACTCGCAGAGGTAAATGTGCGCGATGTGGCACGAAAAAATTTTTGATTTATTTTGTCGAAAACAAAAACCGGCGGTGATATTGCTACGGCGCTATATAAATTACCAGGAACTCCATGGGCGAAGTACCCCGGTGAGAAACATCTGCCTGGCTATAATTACTGTGGTCCTGGAACTCATCTCGATATCTGACTCGATAACCAAGACCAACCAAAACCTGGAGAGTATCCAATAAACGCAATTGATCAAGCGTGTCACATTCATGATGTTGCATATAAAAGTAAAGGTTTGCAACAACGACACCTCGCAGATGTGAAATTGATTCATGTGTTAAATTCTATACCTGATAAATCTTTCAGAGAAAAACTTGCTAGCTTTCTAGTAAAATCTGTGATGAAAGGTAAACTAATGCTAGGGGCTCGTAATTAATCAACTAATTATTATCATAATAATGGAATCTGTTTATTATAGTCCAAGAGGATATTGGAGAGGTAAAGCAGTGATTAGTAAACTTGCTGAAGCAGCAAAAGTCTCACGTGTTGTTGCTGCAAATTGGTTAGCACGACAGGCAATGTGGCAAATCTATCTACGTCCACCTAAAAATATTCAACTCGCACATTTTGATGTCAGTGTTCCCAATGAAGTTCATCAGGCAGACATTTTGTTTTTACTGCATGATACTATTAAAAATGGTAGACGTCAATCACGCACATACAAATACATGTTAACTGTCGTTGACGTTGCAAGTAGGTATAAAGAAGCAGAACCACTATCAACTAAAACAGCAACTGAAGTTGCATCTGCGTTTGAACGAATTTATCAACGAGGACCCTTGCAATGGCCACAACTATTACAGGTTGATCCTGGCAAAGAATTTCTTGGTGCAGTATCATCGTTGATGAAAAAACATAATGTCAAAATCAGACGAGGACATACAGCAATTCATTGCGATCAGGCAATTGTTGAATGATTTAATCGAACACTTGTAGAGCGGTTATTTGGATATCAGTATGTGAAGGAAATAATTCAGGCAGATACGAGATCTCACGAATGGGTTGCAAGGTTACCAAGTGTGATAGCTGCATTAAATAGTGAAATTACTTGTGCAACTGCCATGAAACCCACCCTCGCGATTACAAAAAAATATATACCTGTACAATGACATGACTCTTCCTCTCAACCAGTACTATGTAATGTGACTGTAAGATATTTATATGAACCTGGTGAACTTGAAGGGGGTGGAAAAAGAGCAACTGATCCTATCTGGAGTGTGACCATACATAAAATTTCTAGTGTGGTTAGATCCACAGGTAGACCTACAGACTAGATTCAACTGCTCCTCAACGTGGATTTGTATGCGAACAATGACAAGTAATTCCTGAAGACACACAATTACCACCGCGTTCACTTCTGTAAGCTGGCACCAGGGCGTCCAGCACCCCGATGTCGATTACATTCAAGACAGATCGGCATCACATTTTCGCGTGTGTGACCAAGACTACTATTAATTCTATCAATGGTAAACTGTCTTGGATTATTATTCAAATACTGCCATAACATATTACAGTTACAACTTGCACAGTGATTATTCTGTCGTTGTTTCAGTGTCATGAGAAATTCAGCGACGAGATAAAATCGCGGTTATTTTTTTTGTCAGATTGTCGATACCCAGATAATTTTTTCTTGACAACTTCATCGCATACATCATCAGTGATTTCTTCAGTTATTATGCAATCCATAATAATCTTGTGCAGTTGAGATATTCTTCTGACTCAAGACACTGCGAGATAAACTAAATTTGACCATTCGATCCCATCATCAATAATCCAAACGTTTGTATTGGAAATAGTTAATCCTTGTGATGAATGAATCATTATAGCGTATCCTAACGTCCATGGAGTTCATGCTCAACGTGCCAGCGACAGCACTGACAGGAACTGCGACAATATCATTTAGTACAATATTTTGTTTCTCATTAGCTCCTGGAATTTCAGCTTCAACATTCTGCAGCCGTGTATCTGCTGGGTGATAACATAATGGTACAGATAGATTTGAAAATCTTTCCTTGTGCCGCAGGAATAATTTCTCTTGCAGTATATCTCTGACTATCTTTCTACTTACAACTATCAAATCATTTGGTCTCCACAAATTCTAAAAATCATTCATCGCAGTTTCTGGAATTACTCCATGCATTATTTCGCACTGTATTCTATCTGGGTGCGGTCTGATTAGCTTTTTAAATTCTTTCAGCAGTTTATCAATAGCTCTATGATCATCAGTTATTTTTTCGTAATAATCCACAAACGTTTTTAACCATTTGTGTGGAGACTGTCCAACAAAGGGTGGTGGTTGACCATGATTGCCACACCTTATCACAGCAGTATTTTTTGTCAATAACCAATCAAGAAACATTTTTAATGTATCCAACGAAACCGTACAAATTTCATCCCAGATAATAATCTTGGGAATATATTTCTCACCCATCTACGATGGAATCCACGTGTCTCCACACCATCTAAAGAAACTATGATACGTTTGAGATTTCACTTGCTGTTTGGTCATTTCTCTGGCTAGTCTGTGTGTGGGTGTTAGCACAATCCTGTCTGTGTTCTTGAATAATTCAATCACACGTGTTTGTCTTACCAGAACCTCCACACCCATTAAGATAAACGGTTTTATGCCTGGCCACAGGATCATAGACAGATGGCACTGTCAATGCTGGTATTTGATTGTTATTCTTGTAATATTTTTCCAAATTTCAACGTCAGCAGATTCAGAATAACTAAATATGTTTTCGCGTTTTATTCTCCATGATCCCCATTCACCAGTGCCAACTAATTTATCTAGCAAATCCAAATATTTTTTATTTATATAAAATGAATCTGTAGCAACTCTAACTGCAGTATCAACAAATCTGTTTAGCATCGATAATAAATTTATTGAAGATTTTAAATGAGTAAACTGCGGTGACTCACCATCAATATAGCTCAGAACTGTACCTAATTTAGTTCCGTCAGACAGATAAACATCATTTTGGCTTATAAACATATTTCTCTCCGTTGTATCAGCTATTATAAAATCGAGTTCTGCATCGTCCATGGTTAAACTCATACACGTTCGTTTATGATCATATGCACCAACCTGAGTAAACTTGCATTTTTTTTTTCTGCCGAGATCTTTTGCAACTTTATTTTCATTATCAGTCATATCAGGATTTTCATCATCAGAATATTTCTTTTGTTGTGGCAACCAAACTTGCTTCTGTGGACGATATGATATTATCGCTTCACTTACTTTCAACGATATCAATATTTTTACATCAAGCATGTATCGTAATAGTACTATTGGAGCCCAATGTTTTTCTGAGAAATGTCTTTCAAACCAAGCATAAGTAATCAGACGGAGATTTTGTGCAAACTCGAATGACTCTATACAAGCAAATCCAGTCAGGTCAAAATCTGGCAGGGGTCCATTTACCGCAACTCTGGTCATCTCGTGTGTTGGATGACCAAATCTTTTAAAGTATTCAGAACACTGTCCGTATCCAAGAAAACTTCCAGGATAACACGCTGCCGTATCAACCGAAGTAATGTCGCTATAATCATATTTAGTATTCCATGATCCGCTGTGTCCGTATTCGATACAGCTACGTTGAATATCAGCAAGAAATTCCGATCTTGTCGGTTTCCATGAATTTTTCTCCTGAGGAAAGTGAGCAGCAACTGATGGAACAGTAAAACAGTTATTCAGTAATTGTTCAATAACATTATTGTCATTCGTTTTTTTCAACGCAAGATTTTTCATTTCTTCGTGGAGTGATTCTGCACGATAAATTTCTCTGCTAGGCCGTACAAGCTGATCATAATTTCCATCATCGGAACTTCGAAACATCCAGATACAGGGTCACTCTTACTAATATTTTTAATTGAATCAAATATGTAATCATTATAAAATTTAATTGTTCTTTTTTGTGGAAATATCATCACCGCTGACATCCATGCATGCGCGTTATGATCAATAATTGTTATCGGAGCTCCCCTTGATTCATATTTCGGCGCGTATAAAATCTCTTTGGTTAACGTCTTCACTGTTATTGGAAATTTTAATTTCTTTCCCAGCTCAGCAACGTCGCTGATAGATGCTCCTGTATCTTTAACTGTTTCTGCCCACATATTTATTTTTTTACGTCTTAGATCTGTTAAAACGTTTCCACGTATCGCTGCTGTTAAATGTTCTATAATTCGCTCAGCTACACAATTTATCCTTGACAGTTTGATCGGCGCAAGATCATCAACGCTAGGTTTATTATTCAGCGGATATAACGCATAAACAACTGCAGTGACAGGATACACTCATTCGTAATATGGTTTGTCAATGCCGGTTAGCATACTTGATTTGGAATTTTTATTCAACGTAACGATGCTACTTCCAACGGTCACGTGGACGGGATCACGTTTGTCACGGATAATCCAAACTTTGTTGTCTGTCTGCACAGTAAATTTTATCTGAATAATATATTGCAGATCATCGAGGTAGTTAATGATGTTTCTTGCTCACTCGTCATTCATTCTACCATCAATATTATTCATGATTCTGAATGTTGACCACGCATGAACTGCACCATCGTTGTGAAATTCCTTCTTGGCTTCGTTGATACGATTAATTATATCCTTATTCATCAGCGCCAAATCTTGCATCGAAAATCTAAATTTAAATATTGACAGTTTGTCAAGATCAAATCTAGCACTGGAAGGCTTAATTGCAGATAATTTCGTGAATTCCTCCATATTATAATTAAGGCAAATATGTGTTTAATTAAACTTTAATTATATATATAATGATTCAAACAAACAATAAATGTAATTGGCTCATGATTGGATTTACAACACCATGTAACCATGCATACGTAAACGAATTCTGTGGTTATCATATGCAAAGTTTTCGACGTGGAAGTGTAGGACCAAAACCATGCTTGCAGTGCGGGTTGGAGTCAGAGGAGAAACATGGTTATGTGTGCAATGTGGTGGCAAGCAATATAGAGAGCTGAAACGATATTATGATTAAAAAAATGTTGAGTCTCTTATAAAAACCACCGTAGACTATCTCGCCAGGTTTCAAAATAACTATTTAGATAAATAAATATTATATACAAATGGAGCAAAATGAGTTTGTGAAGCATCCCATCATTAAAATTTATGAAGCATCCAGAGATGGTGTAATCAGGAACTGTTGACTGAAAAAACCAGTTGGTACTGTTGATAATACTGGTTATCTTAGATTTAATGCTGGGAAAAAAAGATATCTATCTCATAGATTGGTATTCGAATGTTTTCATGGAGTCATTGAAGACGGACTTGTTATTGATTATATTGATCGAAATCGGAAAAATAATCATTTATCTAACCTTCGAACTGTTATGCAAAGTCAGAATTGTAAGCTTGGTGAAACTGGTTTACACAAAATGTTTGAAAAAGGTCTATTGAGTCTGTAAATGTGGAGACAGGCCAAATAGATATATTCCCTTCCATAAATTCAGCTGCTAAATATTTTGATATTCACCCGAGTCCGGTACAACGAGTTCGAAATAATATATACAAATTAGCATTTTCGAAAACATTCAAGCAAAAGATCATGTTCCAGTATACTGAATAAAACAAGAAAATAATTTTGAATTATCTGCAAAATAAAAGCGAGATAACTCCGTCAAGTAAATATCTCTCTGACAGAGTAACTGCACAGTTGTCCCGCTTGTTATTGCGTGACGTGTGAACGCTCGTATAAAACAACTAAACAAAATAGCGATTCTTCTTTTTGTTGTGTGTTTTGTAATTATCTGTAGTCAGTTATCTCTATTTACCTTTCATAAGTTGTTTTTTAACCGTGTTTTTGTTGGTTGGGTTTTATAAAACTCAGATTATTTTGCTTGTATATGTGATCAGTAGATATAATGTGAAAAATCCCAGGTAGGTTATTTTTAGATGTTACAGTTAGGTCAACATCTGTTTCGAATACATGGCGGTATTTTATATCCACGCTGTATTAAGTTAAAATTGAAATAAATCCACATTACAGTTTCGTGTGTGAAATCACACTGCATTTTATTCAGTTGAAATCTGTGTGAAATGAAAATAAATTCACGTCCATTGAAATATGCACGAAATCTCACTGCAGTTCACGTAGTACAATAGTATAGGTAACTTTATAGTAATTTCTGAACACTATTTGCAAGAATGGGACTGTGGTACATTGTTAGAATGTTGGATTCTGATACTGAGGCCTGTGGTTCGATTCCCATGGCAGACACATTGTCGATGGGGGCGGTATGATGCCATTTTTCTATAAGAAAATGGGGGGGGTCACCAAGAGATCTCATGTACATTTCCCCACCACGTCGAACAACGTGGTGGGTGCTGTTTTGCCATCCTCATGACTCCATTGAGGGTTGTGATTGGTGGGGACCTCACATATAGACTACTGGGTACCAAGGGACCCTCTGCGGGAGTGGGCACTTCATTTCATCATCGCTGCTGTTTATTTTTATTATTCAAAAATATTTTTATTATTATTATTATATTATTTCTATATTATTTATATTAATTCTGATTCAGAAATATTTTTGTTATTATATTAATTCTGATATAGAAATATTCTTATTTTTTTTTTTTTATTATTATAATATTGAAATCAGAGAAATTTGTTTGAGTTTCTTGATTTAATTGTGTAAATACGCCATCAGATTTTATGAAATTTGTTCCAATTTCTCAATTTCAGTCGTGCAAACACCCCATCAGATTTTAAGATATGTTTTTCTCAATCTTTTCATGTCAAAACCCCAGCCCAATCAACAATTGGATTATGAAATTTAATCAGATTTGTCAGATTTTTCAGTTTTGTAAAAATATTTCTAAATTTATTTTATATTATATAAACTGAATTCCAACAAAATTGTTAAGATTTCTCAGTTTAATCATGCAAACACCCCATCAAAATCATTGAAATATGCTCGAATTTCTTATTTTCAGTCATGCAAACACCCCAGCACATTTATAAAATTTGTAAGATTTTCTCATTTTCGTTGGGTCAAAACCCCAGGACATTTGTAAAATTTGTAAGATTTTCTCAGATTTTTCAGTTTTATAAAAATATTTAATAAATTATTTTATATTATATAAACTGAAATTCAGCAAAATTGTTAGAAATTCTCATTTTAATCGTGCAAACACCCCATCAAAATCTCTGAAATTTGTAAGATTTTCTCATTTTTGTTGGGTCAAAACCCCAGCGCAATTAACGATTGGATTACGAAATTTGTTCAGATTTGTCAGATATTTTCAGTTTTATAAAAATATTTAATAAATTATTTTATATTATATAAACTGAAATCCAGCGAAATTGTTAAGATTTCTCAGTTTAATCGTTCAAACACCCCATCAAAATCTCTGAAATTTGTTCAAATTCCTCATTTTCATTGGGTCAAAACCCCAGTACATTTATCAAATTTGGAAGATTTGTCAGATTTTCTCAGTTTTATAAAAATATTTTATAAATTATTTTATATTATATAAACTGAATTCCAACAAAATTGTTAAGATTTCTCAGTTTAATCATGCAAACACCCCATCAAAATCATTGAAATATGCTCGAATTTCTTATTTTCAGTCATGCAAACACCCCAGCACATTTATAAAATTTGTAAGATTTTCTCATTTTCGTTTGGTCAAAACGCCAGGACATTTGTAAAATTTGTAAGATTTTCTCAGATTTTTTCAGTTTTATAAAAATATTTTATAAATTATTTTATATTATATAAACTGAAATCCAGCGAAATTGTTAAGATTTCTCAGTTTAATCGTTCAAACACCCCATCAAAATCTCTGAAATTTGTTCAAATTCCTCATTTTCATTGGGTCAAAACCCCAGTACATTTATCAAATTTGGAAGATTTGTCAGATTTTCTCAGTTTTATAAAAATATTTTATAAATTATTTTATATTATATAAACTGAATTCCAACAAAATTGTTAAGATTTCTCAGTTTAATCATGCAAACACCCCATCAAAATCATTGAAATATGCTCGAATTTCTTATTTTCAGTCATGCAAACACCCCAGCACATTTATAAAATTTGTAAGATTTTCTCATTTTCGTTTGGTCAAAACGCCAGGACATTTGTAAAATTTGTAAGATTTTCTCAGATTTTTTCAGTTTTATAAAAATATTTTATAAATTATTTTATATTATATAAACTGAAATCCAGCGAAATTGTTAAGATTTCTCAGTTTAATCGTTCAAACACCCCATCAAAATCTCTGAAATTTGTTCAAATTCCTCATTTTCATTGGGTCAAAACCCCAGTACATTTATCAAATTTGGAAGATTTGTCAGATTTTCTCAGTTTTATAAAAATATTTTATAAATTATTTTATATTATATAAACTGAATTCCAACAAAATTGTTAAGATTTCTCAGTTTAATCATGCAAACACCCCATCAAAATCATTGAAATATGCTCGAATTTCTTATTTTCAGTCATGCAAACACCCCAGCACATTTATAAAATTTGTAAGATTTTCTCATTTTTGTTGGGTCAAAACGCCAGGACATTTGTAAAATTTGTAAGATTTTCTCAGATTTTTCAGTTTTATAAAAATATTTAATAAATTATTTTATATTATATAAACTGAAATTCAGCAAAATTGTTAGAAATTCTCATTTTAATCGTGCAAACACCCCATCAAAATCTCTGAAATTTGTAAGATTTTCTCATTTTCATTGGGTCAAAACCCCAGCGCAATTAACGATTGGATTACGAAATTTGTTCAGATTTGTCAGATATTTTCAGTTTTATAAAAATATTTAATAAATTATTTTATATTATATAAACTGAAATCCAGCGAAATTGTTAAGATTTCTCAGTTTAATCGTTCAAACACCCCATCAAAATCTCTGAAATTTGTTCAAATTCCTCATTTTCATTGGGTCAAAACCCCAGTACATTTATCAAATTTGGAAGATTTGTCAGATTTTTTCAGTTTTATAAAAATATTTTATAAATTATTTTATATTATATAAACTGAATTCCAGCGAAATTGTTAAGATTTCTCAGTTTAATCGTGCAAACACCCCATCAAAATCGATGAATTTTGTTCAAATTTCTCAATTTCAATCGTGCAAACACCCCATCAGATTTTAAGAAATTCAAACAAATTTCTTGATTTGATCGTGCAAATACCCCATCGGATTTGTGAAATTTATTCAGATTTCTCAGAATTTTACAGATTCAGAAATATTTTTATTACTCAGAAATATTTTTATTATTATATTAATTCTGATTCAGAAATATTTTTATTTTTATTATTCAGAATTATTTTTATTTTCAATAAATATTTATTATATAATGAATCAAGAAAATATTAATGCTGTTATTGTTGCCATTAGGCAATTACAACATGACGATATAAAAATTTCTGATGAACTTAATCCTGAAAATATTATATGCGATCATTACAATTACGAAAATTCGAGAACAGGTATACGCTACCATCTGATTACAGATTTGTAAAGATTATTCAGCAGGCAATGTTGCAGTCATTGGCGTCAGTTACAGATGATCAGGTAAAATTATTTGTTCCTTTTGCAAGCTCAATCAAAAAAATTAGATCAAAATTATCTCATGAGTACGAAACAACAAAACGAGTAAATGCTTGTATAAGACAACTGAACAAGATTATAACAGTGAGTAAAGCCGCAGAAGAGTTACTTGCAAAGGATAGCGACGAGTGTTATTCGTCCAACAGTGAAAGTGAAAATGAAAGTGATGACGATGTCACTGTGACTAAAATACAGTAAATGAATATTTACTCAGAATCAGATAATAATAATTTTTTATTCTGTTTTTTTTTAGTTCCACGAAAGCGAGATCTGTGATGACTTTTTACGAATGTAAGATCTATGATCATACATGCAGACTTATATTCAGTTCCTCTCCACGTAAATCCAAAGGTATCCGGACTGATCAGTAAGCTTAAAATTTATCCATGATAACAGCGGATGATGCACACGCAGATAAACAACGTTGATTGGCTCTGATAGAATTAAAAATCCTGGAGGGACTTGAGGGGTAAATGTGTATGAAATGTATCCTTGCTGGGCTTGATTACAATTTTGTAAATCTACGCTATAACTACCATCGGTAGCATCACTAACTAGATTGACAGCGATCGTTGGTGTTATATTTACAATGCCCGGTGATATATATCTGCCTGTGCCGTGGTCACCGTTATTGTATCTGAGAATTTCTGGTGGTGGAGATAGTTTTCTCCATGATTCTAGAACTTTTGGAAAGTTTTCTTGATGATGTCGCGGATTGATTTTATAAGTTCAGTATTGTCAAATCCCAGAAATATAAATTTTTGTAATTGTTGTTCAGTTATTTTATAGTGTTTGGTAACTTGCTGTGTTCCTTGTACTTTAAAATTGAGCTTAACCAATTCATTAGCATACCAAAGAATGTCTACGATTCTATTCAAGATCTTTATTGTTTCGATGATTTGTTGTTTTGTATCTTTGGAATAGTGCGTGATAATACTTAAAAATAAATTTTTCAACTCGCCGAAAAATCTTTAATGCTCAGACTTGATATCGTCCGTGTAAGATTTTATGAACGCGTCGTTGACTGGTAATCGTTTATCGTTTTTTTTAGGAGGATTAGTTAGTGCACTGTATTCGATATTCTTAGCAAATTTTATATCATATAAAACCCGTCCTTGATCGTCGGTATATTTATAGATGATATTTCTATAGCTGATATTATCAGAAAATATTTTTTCCGTTGTATAAAATTCATTGATGGTAGGTTCTGACAGCATTATCGTTGACGCCGGCGGTGGAACTTCAGGCCAACCTAATACATGTCTGATCGAAGACTGATAAATATCAATGCCGTAGTCGAGAGAATAAATTTCAATCGCGGCCGACAACATTGGTTCGTGAGCAGTAATGGCTATCTTAGATTCTGTACCAGTGATAGATTTAATTCTGCACTGAAATTCTTTGTTGATCTCTTCAATTTCATAACTGCCCGTGGGAATACCATCCACTTGCCAGTCAGGAGTTCCATCATCACAGGTTTTATTTGCAAATATTAATGAGTTATTTGCGGGGAAACCATTAAATGATTTTGATCTGATATTTGGCCAGCTGTAATAAACTCGTAATTTGCTAGCCCTATTTCTTTTGCTGGAATTGCAGTTGGAAAAACAATACTGAATTCTGGCATGGTTGAACTGGTTGATATCATTGTTATACGTGGCGGTGCTATATTGTTAGCTATCTGTTGCAGTAGTTCTTGCGGTGACGACATTATTATTATTATTAATTTTTTAATTCTATCTTTTCTTGTTCTAATGCCTCATTGTAAATCTCAATTATCGCTGCAAATTCGTTGTCGGTAATTATACCGTCGTTGAGGCACGACGAAATCAACGATGATAACTTCGAGTATGCTAATGTTGCCGCATGCAGCTTTAACATGTACTCGTGTAATTTCTTATTTGTACACGTCGATAATTTTTTTGCAACAATACTAAGGACACCAGCAATTGTTGTCGCAGATGAAACACAAATTGTTAACACGGCCGGTAACGTCATAGTTATCGCAGACAATATTACACCAGTTCCAGCAATGATCGCAGATGAAGAATAAACAACTACGTCGATGGCAGCTGCGCGTTTGCGATATTTTTATACTTCTGCGTTGTACTCGTCGATGATATTTTTCAGTTTGGTTTGACACTCACATACTTGATTGTACCTGTGTTGGTTAGCATTGATCATTATACTATATTAAGTAATAAATTGAGGTGTTTCAGCGACGAATTCAAGACACCACCAGTAAGACGCTGCGGTTAATTTTTTATCAGATGGTTTCAGTATAAACGTTTCTTCGGTATCTTTATTTAACACTATAGACACAGTTCCAGAAAAATTATCAGTTGAATGACGCCATGGAAATGTAGTAAATATCGTAAATTTTGCAGAGCTGAACACAGACAGCCTGTACACGCCAGTTACTTCCGCGGTATGTTTGATAGTGTTATCGCTCGGTGTCCACGTTGATGGTCCTGATGATACTGTGTATACTATATTGTTAATCTGCGCGTGAGGAATTTTAATCTGATCAGTTTTTTGAATGATATTAGGAATTCCACTGACAATATCATTGAGTTTCATGTTAACATCGGCGAGTTTTATGTCAACGGTTGGTGGACTTCCAAAAAATTCATTAATGGTTCTGTTTATATTTCTGCATAAATTCATAAACAGTTGTACATGATTAAAAAATTCAGTTCTAAATGAGGTCATTCCATCATTGATCATCAACAACGAAGTTGTCATTGGAATGTTGTTATTGTTGACGTATTTTTTTGTTGCAGCGTCGAGATTATCTGTTGGTTCTGCAACGTTGGTAATTTTATTGTTGTTCATGTTAATGGGTCCATCCATTGTATTACCGGTCTTTAAAAGTCGTTCGGATATACTATTTCGGATCGATGGTGGAGTAACAGCGCTAGAGAAAAGCTTTCCCTCCCGGTCATACACGGCAACGATACTTTCTTGTGCTGCTCTGTTACGAACAATGATATGACTGATTGAAATATTACTCATCATTAATTTTCCTTCATGGTTTTGAAATATTACAAGTTCACCAGGATCAATGTTGGCAAGATTGAGCAGATCAGATATTTCGTCACTAATCTTTTTTGTTACTTGCTTGAGTAAATCTTCACCTGGTTTTTGTTTGGTTTTAGTTTCAGCTGATCTTCCATAAATATCTACCATTCTACAACATAATATAACAGTTATTTAATATGTTTAATGGTGTACTCATGCACAGCTTTATGAGGTGGCATTGATGATTTTGAAATCACGTCAAGTACAGCAAGTGCTTCACAGTCACATATTGGTGGATCTGTTAATTTTTGAGTTGGTAACATTGAATACCGGATTGGAGTACCTTGCACCGCAATACGAGGTACTGTGCTCACGTATTTTAAAAATTCTTCTGGTGGTGCTAAACCATACAAATCAAAATAAATAATTCCATGTGGATTAATCACGTATGCAACCCAATGTGTACCTGTGTTAGTGGATTCGTTGAGGTTAATAATACCAGTTTCAACGCAGTTTGGTTTACACGGTAATTGATCACGCATAAAAACACCTCTGAAATTTTTTATGTTTAGTTGAGTAGCAGCATCAAGTAAATCAAAATTTGACATTGGAGGAATCAGCAGGGTATTGCTTCTGGCAATCTCAGACCACTTCCGTACCCGGGTATCGTCCCTGGTAATCTTTTTAAACCCTTCCCTGTAGCTTTCTTTAATGCCATTCCAGCAGCAGTTCCAACAGCACCTAACGCAGCAGCTTTTGCAACAGCTGGGACTGCAGCGGCTATTAACGCAGGTATAGCTGCGAGAAGTGGAAATATTCCACTGGTTTTAACAGCATTGCGAATAGCACTCGCTGAAAGAATAAATCGTAATCCGGTTTTTGATTTTTTAGCGTCGTTGAAGTGTTTTAATTGAGGTTCTGTCAGCGATAGTTTATTCGGACCAAATGAGATTTGTCCTTGTTTTAACGATATTATTATTCCACAGTTATCTTTGGACGCTGATTGTAGCTTTTTAATCTGACCAGGAGTCAGACTGACACTAACATTATGATATGACATTTATAATATTTAATTTGTAAATTAACAATTACATTTTTTCGACTGGGGCATCAACAACTCTCATGTGACCACCAACACCTTCAAGTAACATTGCTTTATCGGACAATATAACAGTGATTGCTCTATAAATGGCAATTGCTCCTCGGTTTACGCGAGCTCGAAAGTGTATGTCAATGACAGATTGTCTGAATAAATCTAAATGTTCCAGTGAAAAGTAGTAGATTGGATACAATGTTGTAAAATCTAGTTGTGATATTTGTAGACCAGAATCGACATTTTGATCGCGTCCCATAAATGTCATCAAACAATGATATGCACGTGCAACATGATTTTAATCGAAATTCAGTAATATGTCCTCAGCTGGTTCCTGATGTCCATTTATCCGCAGCGAAACTTCTGTGATGCCGAGTTTGTCAAATATCATTATACTATGTGTTTGATCATTTAGTCGTGCAGCATCTTGGAGCGCAACGAATATATGTCGTGGTGCAGAAACACCTTGCTCTGATGCTATCTGCCACGTGAATAAACCATTAATTGTGCTTTGAACACAGTCTGTAGTCATTGTTAACCATGATAATGTCAATTTACCGCCTTGATTCATAAAGGAGAGTAAACGTTCTTCTTCAGGTATTGTTGGAGTCATTACTGGCATCCATAATGAAAGTTTTGTGAGCGCTACTTTACCTGCATCACAAGCAGGTCGCCATATTGCATCATCGTCTGTGGCTTTTCATATGAGTACAACTGTATATTTGGCTCCAAAAATAACCTTTCTGACATTTCTACAAAATCCAGAGATATGTGACAGTGGAATTACACATGAAAATCTTCTACTTCCACCTTGCAACATTGCTCGACGTGCTGTAAATCCTAGATTAAAATTTTGATTATCACCATGAACCACAGGAGCTACATGTGCATCAGAGTTGCCTGCATTGTTTCTTGGTCGTCTTATATCATACCTTCCGTAGTTAGGATGGTTTGAGGTGTCCTTGACAAACATCATTGATGGACCAGCTGATCTTGAATAATCATTGTTGTATCTTGCAAGACCCAATATCGTTGTGGCAATGTCAACGTCCTTCTGAATTGATTCAATGGGCCTTCCGTCGATGATATATGTAGCACTATCGAACAACGCCATGATGCCATTATTAACAAAACCAACACTAATATCAGCTCCGTATTCAGTATTATCTGTTTTTAAGATCTCACCCTCTACTTCAATAAATGCTTCAGCGGGTAAAAAATATCTGCTTGTATCCTGAACTTGTAATTCGTTTCTTCCACGCTGATTTGGCTGTTGTGCATCATAAGAATAATACTGATAATCATACACACTCATTTTGAGAACTGGTGCATCTGTGTTGAATGCGGGATCAGATATACACTTAAACATCTTTATTATTATCGTGTTCATCTAACACGAAGACCGCTTCCTGCTATTAAACTTGTGGTTATATTTTTTTCCTTTTCTGATATGGGTACACTAGCCAACTCTGCTAGTTTTTGGTTTGCAGCTTGATTTATTATTTTACTAACATTTGCAGGCATATCCATAGTGCTGGGTAATTTTACCGGCTGTGGTTTTCGTCGTATTAATCGTGCTAATCTTTCTTTGATTGCCAAGAATGCTTTACCGGCAACATCGCCAACAGCACCAATACCTTTATCATGAATAACGTCTATAGCTTTCATGCCTAATTGTTTTGCAGTCGGTATTGCCATTGGAGCTAACCTTGCGAATAGACCCTGAACAACATCACCAAGTCCATTGCTTTAGAATGCTTTATAGGTTGGTAATTGCGAATTTATCACCCTGACCATGGTCGGTCCACGTTGAGCATTATGTATAATCATTTTATTATAGTTATTATATCTACTGTTTAATCACTGTGGTAATCATCGATAATTTGATGGATGAGTTCCCAGTAAACATTAATATCCATGATACCGCCTGTAAATAATCGTTGACAAATTGATGTTATTTCGTTGTTGATCTCAGGAGAGTTATTACCAGCTCGTTTTCCACCTATTAAAATTTCTAGTCGATCAATATCAGCAAGAATGTTATCCAGACATGGAGTAATAAGACCACTTCCTTGAGCACCTATACCACTTCCAGTTGCACCAGAGTCAAGTGATGGTTGCCTCCGCTGTCGAGATCTCAGTTCAACCTCTTTAAGTTTTGATTTTATTTCTTTTTCTTTTCATTTTCTTGATTGTTTAGCTTCTTCAAGTTTTGACTTCATTTCTTCTTCTTTTTGTTTTCTTGCTTGGTTTATTTGTGTAATATATTCATCTACTGCGTGGTTAAAAATATCAAACCGACTTTTATCACTCTCAGTTCTGACTTGCGGAACATAAGTAGCGATGCGATATACATCCCTAATCCAATCGGTAGATTTCATAATTTTAACATATTCGGCTTTTGCATATTTCTCTCTTTCATAATATCCATACGCAGCAATATTCATTATTTGGGTTTCATCCCTGATAGCGGCAAGACCTTCATGTGTGAATTTATCTGTGATGCTAGTTCTAATTCTTGGAAAAGGTTGTTGCTGATCTTCAGGTGGTGGTTGAGGAGGTTACCCGGGTGGCGGTTGAGGAGGTTGAAGACGTCCAGCAATATCAACAGGCAATGTTTCAAGAGCTTTTTGTGTTTCCTCAATTGCCATAACAATTTGTTTTGTTGGTTCAACAATTGGTTTAAATAACTGTTCTGCACCTTCTGCAAATTCCACCTGAGATTCTTGACGTGCTTGTAATTTTTGTTTGACAGAATCTCTCACAGGTAGATATTTTTTCATTGCCTCTAGTCCTTCCCGAGTTAGTCTTGCTGAGTGAGCTTCACCGATCATTATTGATATAATAATGATTTAATTACAGCAGCAGAGAGGGTGTGACCAAAAGTAGGTTTGCGTAAAAAGTGAACACATTCTCTAATTGATGACAAAAAAAAAGTAACCTTTTGGTTATGTTTAGACCAAATGTTGACTACTGAGACAAATTTTGTTTTAATAATTAACAATCCAAGCAAGTGGTCTGTTCACCCTCTCTGCTGCTGTTTTTCCTATTAATACTGAATGAGAAGACATTGTTCTCTGCTATTCTGTACTTCTCTTTCTTGAAGACTCTGAACACAGCATTGGATTTAGTTGGCTTCGTAAGTGGCCCTTCCAATTCTTGTTTCTAGTAACTGCAGACGTTCAAAGTACCCTGTGTCTGCCCAGATACCCTTAGGAACCAAGTTTCATCACCATCTTTATTAGTGGAAAAATTATGACAGATTACTGACCAGAATTTCATTTCTTAATCCAGAACCTTGCTCCTTCCTTTACACCACCTCCTCAGATTCAGGCTTGGGAGCTCACCTCGAGCCCAAGCAAGTAGTTCTGAAGGGTCAGCGATCTCATGAAGAAGCTTCCCTTCATATGAACATTCTAGTAGGGTCTGTTCTAACACCTCAGTGGTGTGTCAACTACATAAGGCATCACTGTGGTTTGGGCACTGCTGACAGCATATTGGTTGTATCATATCTCAGATGAAAAATATCAAATGATCCATCCACCCAGACCAGTTTTATGCTGTTAAGTTGAGAATTTTCTGTAATTGGTGCAGTAGGAAATATGTTTCGCCCTTTAACTGAAGTTGTAGATTTTCTTATTTTTCTCTTTAAATAAAATGATTGCTAAGTATTCAAAATTAAGGGCTTTAGAGTTGCTCTCTTGGAATGTCTTCAGTTTTTGTATGGGTTCCACTCTAGGGTTGGACCTTCATATTTTAGTATTCAATTAGCAGTATTCCCATGCTAGGAAATTGGGAAAAAGTCAGGAGAAATGATAGATATTTTCCAGCCCATGAAAAGCCCTTCAGTTTTGCAAATATTGATGAAAGTAAGGATAAATACAGCAATTTTCCACCACCACTTGATGATAGAAAGAATTTCCTAATTGAGTTGTAACTTAACTGGTAACGAGGTAAATAATTTGATATATCGGAGGTTGCAGCATGGATCATTTGGGTGCTTGCCATAAACATATTTCTATAATAATCCAAACACTCAGTTGATTATATTCATCTAGTAGACTGGTTAGTCCAGAGACAGCTCCATGTCAGTATTTTTTCTTACAAAGAAGGTATGAAAACCAGTCTAGTGTCACTAGATGCCAATATGTCTGTGACATGTGATCTTGGGAAATTTAAATTTTACAGCTTATTGTCATGAGTTTCTGTTTTAATATCTAAGGCTATTGAGAATGAATTTTGATAAAGCTTATTATTTGGTAGTTCATAAAGGGAACATGGTATTAAACGTTATTGCCAATAGTAGCCTTGGTTACAACTCAGCATTGCAGTGAATTTTACTACCAAACATTGCCGAATATGTTGAAATCTACCAAGTTATTAGGGGGCCCTGGGTGTCCGAGTGGTCTAAAGCGCTTGCCTTTACTAATCACTGCCATTTTGCCTCAGTCCACATGGATTTGAATCTCAGGTTTGGCCAAAGTAGGTATATAAGAAAACTGCCAGTAGCTTCCTGTGGGTTGGTGGTTCTTACTGTGGTTTTCCTGGGTTATTTCTCCACCAGTTATATTGGCTACCATGTATAGCCTATCTTGGTCTGAGAAATGGCCTTAAACCTCAAAACACCAGAACAGCAATAACCACCAACTTATTGGTGGACCAAAATGGCATACTGCACCAGCTGATAACTTCATTTTTGTGGACTAATGATATGGCACTCATTTATTCAGCACTTTTCAGTTGTATATTAAGTTAGCATGATGATGACCAAGTCCCACCATATGGTTTTGAATTTGATGACACTAATAACATTTGTTTTCTGTAATTAAATGCTGTGTCAGTTAATAGATATTCTACTTTAGACATTGCTATCTTGATTTATAACTGATTATTCTGATTTCTTTAGAATTTAAAGTTTGAAATGAAAACAAAACTAGTTTCAATTCATCCTATTATTGTGTCCCCATATGAACATAATGCATTTCAGGAAAGTAAACTTAACATTTGTATTCTGTAAATTGAAATGACATGCAAATTTATATGAATTTTCAATAGACAGACTTGTTTAATACATCAGTTTTGTTTAATACATGGTAATATGTCAGATTGCAGAGTCTTGAAATACCAGTAGAAACATCTTATGATTTGAAAAATGCATGTTTTTGAAGCTAAAATGTTCTTTAATTCTATTTAGTAATGGGAATTTCATTGTGGAAAAGACCTGGAGAAGATGTGGAAATTATTTTTTTAAAAAGAATGGGAATGATGGATTAGTTTGAGCTCAAGAGACAGGTCTCTCACTTGTTAATGCCAAAGTGAAACCCCTTTTGTGTGTCTAAACCTCCTTAGAAACCTTTTAATGAACTGGAGAATCTTACCTTAAAACAGTCTTCCTCATCAGCAAGGAGGAGTGAATTTATGCTTTGTGAGTGACAAAGGGTTCTTTTCATTTCAATGGTAACTTCTTTGTCAGCTGTGGTTTCTGATAAAGAATCAGTTATGTTTGATAGCATCTGTTAAAGGCAGCAATGTTTGACAAAATGTCCACACCGTTTACAATAACCAAAACTATGTGGTTTAATCAAAATGATTAGAAACTCAATTTTTCCCTTTGTCTTCCTGTTAGTCTTATTGAACCCTGTTGGTCTTACTAACAGTTGACAGCTATTATAACATGTATGCCATAACTTATTCAGCTTGCAGTTGTTTCATTTGCTGTATGTTCTTCGCTTTGTATAAAGACAGGTTCAGTTTCTAAGACATCTCTTTGTTCAACATGTCAGACAATTTGAGTACAACATTCATAGGATTGTAGTGATTTTCTTTTCCATGTTACACATATGTACATGTTGAAAAAATTGATAATGGATCAGAATACGCTGCCTAGACAGGTGCTTGGGATGCTTTTATAAGATATACAATGAACAAGAAACTTTGCAGGGGATTGAAACTTGAAACAGTATTTCTTTTCATTTTAGTGTTACTTATCAAAGGTTTTGTTAAAAACGTGTTTAAATGTAAATATTGTAGTTTAAAGAAATGTTGTCACTAGCATTATCAGTGATGTGTACCTGATATGTAATGTTGTGTAATGTTCACTCTAAGTAATTCTCATTAACATTGTTGTTTGCCCAGCTATGCATCATTTGATACAAAAATCATCAATATATGCCTTAAAAAAGAATTAACATAAACTAAATAATCCTCTTAAGCAAAATATATATAATTTATTTGAAAGTGAGTGAGTGATAACCACGTAGATATTTGTTTACACATTTACCAATTTTGAAAATGTTTATAGGTAGGTAAAAAA
This sequence comes from Megalonaias nervosa, assembly GCA_016617855.1. Classification (NCBI taxonomy): domain Eukaryota; kingdom Metazoa; phylum Mollusca; class Bivalvia; order Unionida; family Unionidae; genus Megalonaias; species Megalonaias nervosa. The sequence continues at coordinate 6,313 of JAECUM010005181.1, read as the reverse complement.
ACTAAACTATTTACATGTGTAAGCATTGCAGCCTTACTCCTGTTCCTACCGAGTCACAGTCTCAGTCATATCTGTGCTGGTGATGATGAAGACTCTATTCCCCAGTTAGAGCTTTACAGTTCTATCTAGCCAATCTTGATGATAAAGAAAGATCATTACCATCTTTTTGTATCTTTTAAAGGTGCTTATGATATTTCAGTGGCTACCATCTTAAAGGTGGATTGTTAAAACATTTTGGAGAGATCACTCATTCATGAAAATCAAAAACTGATGATGTAAGGGCTGTTCTTGCATCTTTTGCATGCCTGAATCATTCCTTTACGCATGATGTCAAGAAAACTGTCTTCTGGCTCTCTCACTCCACTTGTTATTTTACCTTCATTCTAAGATGCACCAGTGGAAGTATTTATGTTTTGGGTCCAGATCAACATCCTCCTGAGAACAATAAGTTCTCTTGACAGCTTATCTTAGAAATTCAGCTTCCTAACTGCCTGGTAAATTCAGCAATGCAATAATAGCAGATTTTGTATTACTGCTGATTAAATGTAGCTTTTTATGGTGTAAAACTAACTTCATATTATATGATACTTAATCTGCTATTATTGCACTATTCCCTCCTTCCTCCCCACTCTGATATCCTTCAGGCTTGATTCAAGTCAAAGAAGATACTGCAAATATTGGAAGACTAAAGTATCAGTCCTGGATCAGGTTGTATTTTATTTTTATTTATGTCTCCAATTACTAATACAAGGAGCGAATGTCCTTGAGCTTGGGTACATAACAGCTTGTAAGTACTGCATAAAATTAGTTTTTACTCTTCTTCCAAAAAAAAAAAAAAAAGAAAGAAAGAAAACTAATAACATCTCCAAGATAAGGCAGTATCATTTTTTACCATGATATCTAGTCAGGCAGAACCTAAGCTGTTTCCTTAGTTTATAATTGAACCTTCATTCTGTTAAGTACATGTAGATGTATTTTCTAGGTATTGCAAGCTTTGTTTCCCTCTACCACTGAGTTGGATCATTTGTTCCTTTCTTTATATATCCATGCATAAGTATGTTCATATATTAATTATTAATGCATTTCATTTTAGGTCAGTAAATTAAAGAAACTAAAAGGTCCAAGATAAATTTTTGTAAAGGATTAATATTGATGTTTCCAAGGATTAATTAAGTTGTCAGTTTTTGCTGCAATTCTTAATGGAAATATTGCCTCTATTTGACTAGGACTTCCATGCTTAATGGATTAGTTGGGGTCTAATTTTCAATGCATAACTTGATGCTGTTGCAAATACATAAGAAGAATATACAATTTTACTTAATGCTGCATTTTTAGCTAACCTGGCTGTATGCCGAAATGAGCTATAGTATGGTCCTATTTGTATTGTTTGTCGTCTGTCTTTAAACATTTACTTGTTACTACTCTGGAGGCTGTTTTGGATCCAATTTTAATCAGACTGGGACTATAGCATGCAGTCAACCCCTTTGCAGCAGTATTTCAAAATTTAAATGTTGAAAAGGCAGAATACTGAGTCGAATTAAAATACAGACAATTGAAAAGTAGATTGCAATTTTCATTTCTTTCCAAATACAATGTGGGATCTTGTGCTTCAACACTATATAGTCCTATTAGGATTAAGATAAATAAGAATCTAAAAATGATATTAGGTAGTAAAGATATTTAATTGATGAAACTACCTCTGAACAAGCAGACTATGGCATTGACAGACTTAAAACCCTAATATAGCATTATGGAACAGATAACAAATTGGGCATAGTAGTCAGCAAAGCACTGATTCAAGAAAGTGAAACTTTGGTAGAGCTTATGTTAGTGAAAACTCATATCTTGGAGCAGAAGTATTCAAAAGACAATACCTGTGAGCTGTGGAAAAAATGTTCACAACAACCATAAAGAAAAATTTCCCAACTTGTTCCAGCTGGCTAAGCTAGTTATGTATATGCCCCTTCAGACAGCAGAATGTGAAAGGGATTTCTCAGCATACACCAGTAAGGAACAGATTAACCTCTGAAACAATCAACAGATTAATGCTTACACAACTAGAGCCGATATCTTTTAAAGATTTTGATTTTAATAGAGCTCTAAGAGAGTGGAGTAGAGAGAAAGAGAAATGGATATTGAAGTGTTAGGTAAATAATGAAATATGACTGTTTCCTCCTCCATCCTTTTTCTTCTACTCCCCCCCCCCCTTATTTTGATGACATTGGGAGAACTGTCCCAATTGGACAAAATCCTGGCAGCATGTCTGATTATGTATTTATTCTTTATGAATAATTTACCCCAAGTTTACCTTGTAATATTTTTTTTTCCTCATAAAGTAAATATAGTTTATGAAATACAAAAGATGGTCCACAGCAGACCTCAGAAACCTCGAGAAACCTAAAATTTCATTTTGACCTTAAAAACCTTTATAAAAAAAAAAAACTAAAAATGTAGGAAATCTAAATACAAAAAAACAAAAGCGAAAAATATGAAAAAAATTATGAATGGCTGTATGCTGACCTTGCACAGAATGCTTTATTTGCACATGGGTTTTCTTTAGGCTTGCCTAGTAGCTGAGAAAGCTTGCAAATTATGCAACTTAAAGACATCCAGTCATTTTATTTTATCATTCATTCGATAGATCCATAATGGCATATCATTGTAAATATTTTTAGAAAGAGCAACAGTTGTAACTTTTTTAAAAGGTATTTTTGAAAAGATTAACTGATGCATCTTGCCTGAAATTGTTTTGAATTAAGTAAGTCAGGCATGCAATCCAAATCAGAAGATGAATAAACATCGTAGAAGTAGTATATGTAGTTAGTGACATCACTATAAAGGCTGGAAATTATGTTAAACTGTAAAAGTATGTATATTAATGGTCCAAAATCAGCATACCTTATAACAATTTCATAACTTTTCAATCACTAGATATGTAATTTTAATAGGTCTGATCTCCAGCTTAAGGAGTACAGACTCCTGGGTTGCACCTTTGGCAATTGTTAGTGCCAACCTGTAGATTTATAAACATGGATTAATCCCTGTGTATTCTTGAGGAGTGTTGTCAGGTACTATCTTGACTTTTAACTTACTACTCAATCATCAGGTGCAGGAATGTGTGCAATTGAAGCAGTGAACAGTTACATGCATTTACAGTCTATTATTCACTGGGATTATGCTTTTATTTTACACTAAATCAGAGCAAGGGGAATTCAAATTTACAGTTATGGATGATTTACTCCCAGATTACCCTAGAAAGGAAAAAACATGGGGATACATATTGTCACTGTCTTTTTCATTCACTTGAAGAAATGTGGAATATCACAGCATTTATTCAGTTTATGGTACTACTAAAATGTTTTATACATGATTGCAAATTCCCTGTTGTTGATGAGAAACCTGCTGATCTCCAAATGTTGGAAAGTTTAATTACATGCTATTTTTAGATGTCAACTTTTGATAAGCTCCTAGCATTAATATTTTAGGGTTGGAGGGAGCAGAAAGATAAATATGTAATGATTAGACCCCAGTAAATCCAAAAAAGGTAATATTACTCCTTAAAAATGCATAATTTAAAGTAACTTGTGCATAGCTGATAGCAATAGCAGAACTTATTTCCAACCAAGCTGGCTTTCAAAACCAGAGTATGCACAATTTTTGGAAAGGGATAGTGACATTTTTATGCTGATGCAAATAAAAAGCATGCAAAGGATAAAGCAGAGCAAAACAAGGCTCTTGAAAAGCAGTGAGATGAGAAGCTTCAAGAAATTATAAATCCATATAAAGACAATGTATAAGATCTACTACAGGATATTGTATGTAGTGTACAGTGTATTTTGTATTAACTGTTTATAAAACTGCAGGCCTAAACATGACATTGGCTAAGTGTTTAAATTTTTTTAATGGATTATTTGCTGGGCAGTGTGCAGGATATTTTAGTGGAAATTACTTAACACTTGCAGGTATTTGTTGTTTTTTTTTATTATTTATTAATTTTCATGTTATCTTTTTTTTATGTTATATATAAACAAACTGGGAAGCATACTTTGTCAATTTTTAATAAATGTTATGCTCACCATGTAGATAATCTTGTAACTGCTTTGTGTCTTGAACCTCAAAAAAGTTTTCAAATTTTGAAAAAGCCTAAAATAAACTTTAAATTTTACAATTTCATTTCATTTCTAACCCTGAAAAGATGCATACCTTTGAAACGAGCAGTGCAAACTTTGGACCTTTGCTACTCACCTGCACAGTTAAACTCAGATATCCAAACATTGTTGAACTTGTAATATTTCTTAGCTGGTGGTTACTTACCTTTGGAAGAAAGCACATGGATTAGACAGGGAATACATGCATACACCATCAATCTCAGACACATTTGATAAAGAATAAGATACATGCATATTAATGAGGTGATCCTGCATCTGATTGTCTAAGCTTGTTACTATTCTTAAAGCCATATTTCTGGTCTGATTTTTATCAAATTTGGAATATATGCTTATATCATGAAGATCTTGGATGAGTTGAATAGTGAGATCCAATCATAATAATGAAGTGAGCTTACTTCTGATTGGCTGAGCTTGTACCACTATGGAAGCCATATGTTTGATCTGATTTGGAATATAGGCTATCTCTGATGACTTCATTAGTGAGATGGAAGCATTTAAATAGGCGATCTTGTACCTGCTTTGCTGAACTTGTTGCCACTCTAGGGACTATATTTCTCATCAGACTTTGAGTAAATTTGATAAGTAGACTTAAATCAACATCAGACTTTGAGTAAACTTGGTATGTAGACTTAAATCATTAAGATGTTTAATCAGGGTGATTATGACCAAGGTCATTGCATACTGATAAGGTGATCTTGCATCTGAACTTGGAACTGTAGTGGTTATTTCTGATTAGATCGTTATAAAACTTAGTAGGCTGACATCTTGAAGACAGTAGTTGTTTTATTATGAGGAAGATTTCAAATTCACTGTAGTAGAAAGTTTTTAATTTATATGCTATGGATTTCAGATTTGCTAATTTAAAATGTTTTTGCCGCTGTAAGGAAGCAATGAATTAACACATGCTATTTACTGTTGAGAATCTCATGTTTGAAGATAGAGTTCTTTCCCTTGCAAAAGAGTGCAAACCAGATCCACCCCACCAAAAAATACAAAATTCTGGAATAGAGTAAACATATATTTGAATTTCAATAGAAGAATTTATAAAAATTATCAACGTTATATACCATGGGGATTAAAATGACAAATTTAATTGAAAACTGAAGAAAAAAAAAACAGAATTTTAACAAGTAACATTTTAAGTAGGTAAAATAGTTGCTATAAATTAAGTGTGTAAACCCAGTGAATACTTTCAGTCTTTAGACACAGTTGTAATAATGCATTTTTGGGAGACAGTAGTAACTGATAATGTTGAAGCTTATATGTGTCTTACAAGAAGAAAAGAAAAGAGTGGGCTCAGTCCATAAAAATCAAAATAGTGATGTACACAAATAAGAACTATATTAACTGAGAATACGTTTAATAAGATACACTGGTGTCCATCTGCGAACTAGCATCAACTGATAATATTGTAATTTAGCATTAGAATTTCTTTCCACATTTATACATGCTTTATTTGGAGTACCAGTAATTTTGTTCAGTAAGAATAAACTTCTTGTAAACATCATGTGTAAATTTATAAACTTATTACTTATTTGGAGAGAATTATTTATAAAACTTTACCAGATCTGAAATTGTTAAATATTTGGAAGCAGGTTTGATATGATTGATGAAATATATCTGTTTCATGTATCCAGTGCCGTTATTCACATTATTTAAAATTTATATTTTGTATTTTTATCTTTTAATAACAATAATTTACCATGATATACTTTTATCCTGAAAGATTAACAAATTTATCCACCAAGAGAACAACTTTTAATTTTAATTTCAATTCATTTGAAAGTAATGTGAATCCAGACCACATTTTAAAGCTTCATCAATAAACTTAAGTTTTAAAAGATCTTGGATGACTTTGATTATGAGCAGGTTGTGTTCTTACAATATTAGATAAATCTGCTTAGTGAAATGCTCAGCTGTTATATAAGCAAGGTGAGTGATATCAGGCTCACTTCAGCCACTTGTTTTTACAACTCTTACCTGACCAAGCTTGGAGAATTATCTATAATTCTTAATTATAATTTATGTCTATAATGTGAAGCTAAAACTTGTGAAACCATCCGTTGAATTGAAGTTCTGAAATTGTTTCCAGAAACCAAAAAGTTAACAGGTATACATAGATCTGACCTCTAGATCTGACCTCA